>JADGIL010003312.1:1775-12198 GCA_020352625.1 Cactoblastis cactorum
TAAATAGGCGTAAATTTTATTACTTAGACCTCGGGACTTCGCTCCCACAGGAATGTAAATATTAATGCCATAAATATTAATTCATGTCACGTAAATCTGTACAAACATGTACTTTTCATAAATGTACAATTTGTATGAGCCTATTATGTCATATCGACTCATAAATATACACGAGTATTGTAAGCCCTTGGTTAAAGGTCTCATCTAAATTTATCCACTATTGATTTCACAGGATGACGTCAGAGTGGATCAGGAAACCTCAAGAACTTCAATTTTGTATAATATAATTATATTTTGAACAGAATGCGCGACCCTCTTTTTATTTTTATTGATTTATTAATCATATGTGACAGAAAGACGCATTTATGTACATAAAATTGTGCTGTAGAATGTTTGCAATTAAAATGGTCATCGACAAATACTATTTTATGGCATATAGATTGGCATATAAATAAATCAACATTTAGGATCGCATTTCATGAATTGCAAAAACGTTCTTTCTTATGTATGGCGATGGCTCGGGGCATTCTCTAAATAATAATGAAGTACCTAGACCCAGCGCCGAATTATACGTCTGTTTTGCTGAAATGCGTCAAAGGCTGCGGTCAATGATTTTTACATTTGCAAGCTAAAGTATTTTATGCGTGAATTATATTTCCATTACAAATTTTCCGCCAATATTTTCTATTTTCAGATGACTTTTTAGAAATCACAAATCATCCTTTAGAAATCAATTGGTTTATTAATGATTTTTAATGTATTAAATTTTATATCTACTTTTCTATCTTATTTATATGTATTTATAATTTTTTTCTATTTTTTAGGTCTATAATGTTTTAGAAACAGAAGGCAATATAACTATTTTAAGAGATTTTAATTTCTATTAATTATACCTATAGATCCATAGTTAGTTTTCATTACTCTGAGACGCTGCATACAAATTGTCTGAGACATCCAATTGTGCAGAGATTGATGGGAGCATGCGACCCGTACAACGCCCACGAGACCGTTTTATTATTAACCCACGCAACAAAATAAGAGGGTTACAACAGTATAACTGCATTATTAACATTCCTTATAAGATAAACTAGCTCAAAGCGCAACTTATTTTTCTCTTTCTTAATTATATAAGCCTGCTTAGTAAGAGTGTTAAGACTTACATAACTATCTAAACATGCATTTAAAATTTTACGTAAAACCCCCAAGCCTAAGATTATTCTGTTAAAGTTTACAACTACACTGTACTGATTGTGAGCTCGCTTACTAATGATTAACATTGGCATCTAGTCTAATGCAAGTTTGTTTTCTTCCTATTTATACTTCCAATAGCTGTCGACAAATTTATAAATGTTGAACATCAATAATTTTAGAAAATAACAACAATAAAAATAAGTTACAAAACTATATGATACTATAATCAAGCCGGATACTTTGCGCTGAAAATACCATTTATGAGTAAAGATTATGTCTAAATATTTTCAAGCAATTTGTATATTGTAATATACACTAATGTATAAGAAAAAAATTATCTCTTTTACCCTTGGTCATCGCAACTCGCAATAGATGAAGTCATTTTGCAAATTCTTTTTTGTTGTCTTTTTTTATATCATCAGAAGAAGATTCCTAAAAATTTATGAAATCCTAACGAAAATATTAATTTTATATAACTGTCAGTTAGTTGACATAACTGTCGGATCAGCAAGTACCAAATTTATAATAATGACCTTTCCGAGTAACTATTTGGTTTTTACAGCAGTCTTAAACCTTTCGGTAAAGTTTTTATTTGTACTGAAATTTTATTAAAAAACTACTCAAAATACGTGAAAACCACTGCTGCATTCAAGTTTTATTCTCTCTCTATTCTTCGCCACGCGAACCAACAGTGATCTCGTTTCAAATCTGTTGTTTCTCAATGACGATTATATGTATATAGTAAAGAAGAACGCAGACTGAATGCTGTTCATAAATTATATTCATTTAACCCATAGAGTATAAATAGATAATTTAACCCTTGAAAATATCATAATTATAATAGTTCAAATTAAAACCATCACAGAAACTAAAAAAATCACATCAAAAATTCATAAAAATAATATATAAAAAAATTCAAATACAAAACTGAAACGTGTGTAATGTCTTTAATTGGCAATGACACATCGCCACGCCATACAAAATTCCGCTCATTGACGTCATGAAACTTATTGATACCATATTGTTTGTTAATTAAAGCAATATATTTTCATTATAACACTTTCTAAGTTTATATTCACGTCTATAATTGCAAGAAAATAAATATCTAATTTAAATACGAAACGTATGTTGTATAATCAGATGGTATTTTACTTAATATGTAGTTTTCATATCCAATTGTAGTAACAATAGTTAGTATATTTTATTACTTACATATAAAAGTTAGGTGCTCTTTCGACTTTGAGTTGTTAAGATGTTGTGTGTTACAAGAATGAATATACATAACAAAACAGTTAATTTTAAGATGCCAAAGACAAAGAATTCATTCCCATAGCTTGGAGTTCAAAGTGTTTTTTTTTATGAAAGACACCTGCTACACTCAAGGGGCTCACAGAAGCGTTGCCAGCCTTTAAGAGATTTATACGCTCTTATCTTGAAGGTTCCGATGTCGTATTGATCCGAAAATACCGATGCAGGCAATTCGTGTGGGGTCGTACGTGGTATAAAGATTCTTTTAAAATGTACCGTGGTCGACCGCCATTCGTCTAGACGGAATAAATGAAACTAGTCTGCGGCGAGTAGTACGGTCTAGATATTCTATAGCGGGTATTAACTCAAACAGCTCCTCAGAACACTCCCCGTGATAAATTCGGTAGAACATGCACAGAGATGCAACATCATAATTGTTGAGGTCTCGGTCATCGATGATTCGAACCGCTCGCCATTGGACGCAGTCAAAGGAAGAAGTTGATACTGGGGCGCACCATCCCAGAGGTGGGAATAGTATTCCACGTGGCGCCTCACCTGAGCCTTTTAGAGTTGGAGGCGGTGTGAAGATGTAAAGTACCGCCTCGCCTTACCAAGGACATCCAGATTTTTCGAGGCCAATTTAACCTTAACTTCCAAATGACCGCGGAAATGGACGCTGCTCAAAATATCGACGCCGAGAATACCAATGTTTGGCAATCAAGGAAATTCTGGAGATACGACAAAGAGAGTCATTTTAGCGGTAAACGCGCAAACCTGTGCCATTGTGGCGTGAAACTGAACAAAGTTACTATCACCCCAAACCGAAACATGGTATAAGGTTGTTTCGATTTCAGACAAGTTTATTCCGCACATTATAAGGCAGTGTTAGCATACGACAGGAGTGGTGACTATCGCAATTGGGTAGTTGGGTACTTGCCTGCCGACAGTTACTCAAGAGCCTCCATGACTGGGATTGTTCTTCATCAATATGTGATTTGATCCAGGAGCGTACTTGCGCAAAGGGAATAGAAGCCATCGGTAGCGCTCTTATTGGGGTTAGCCCAGAAGCCCTTCTCGCTAGTTAATCTGCTGCACCGTTTCCCAGTGGATTATTGTGACCTTTGGTCCACTGAAGAGTAACTAAGTTATACTTACAGAATATATCAAAAGACCTTGACAATCAAGTATAGAAAGAGCTCAGTCCACATAGGCACAGTGTATAGCATAAAGGAATGCTGCGCTGTCAGTCAGGATGCGGATAGACGTATTTGTCACCTTTTATCAATTCACCCAATTTTATTTTATAAACGGCAAAAGCTTCTTATTCACGATAGATGAGTTCCGGAAATTTCCTCGAATAAGAAATCCGCAAATAAGAATTAGTAATTTATACTTCTACAATAAAGGAAATGAGTCCAAGGTGGGTTGAGTTCTGATTAAAATTAGGGGTATCAAATGGTATATCAATTAGAACATTACATTTACGTGTGGATTTCAACAAGTTTATATTTTTCTGATCTTGCAAATTTTTTAAATCAATTTCCCGAATCAATATTGTAGAGCAGTAAATATGAAACACATACATTAATGTTCAAAGCGGCCACTGGATGGCAGTGATAATCACTTTTCTCGTAAGACGAGATAAATTTTCCCAACAAGCTCTTAATAATTATTAAGCGCGCGAATCGATGTGAGTTGTTGGGGAGGGATGTTTGAAGACGTTGGGGCCGCAATATCAGGGAGGGGTTGAGGGGAGCGCGGCACCGCGCAAGTCGCCGCCCGTATCGACCGCCCCGGATGTGCATTGCAATGTCGGAGAGATCATGCGACTCACCTTTTCACGGAACTCCATATCATTCGGATGTTCTGCTGCTTCCATGACAGCGCATGTCCTTAAGCTTGCCGCCGATCTATAAAAAAGTACAATTTTGTTGATCGACTCCGTCGTAAACCAGTTCTACATTTAATCTATGTCTCATTACAACTTTAAACTCTTAAACTATCCAAAAATGCAATTCTAATTAGCTCTATAGATCTCAAACAGGAGCTGCCAAATGATAAGAATTCATATAAACATTATCCAATATTACTGATACTTCTCCTCGGCTATCAAAATCATTTATATGTATATTAAACTAATAGTAGGTACGTATTGATAGGATTGGACTGGTAAATATAGACATAACGTATGATTTTTCTAATTGTTAATGCCCAAATCAAATCAATATTTGGTAACATTAAATACAGTTGTACAAAATTTAGTAAATATGAGACTATTTTTTGCCATCAATTACAGCATACAAATATTCAATAATAATGCAAATTAAAAAATAAATAAATAATCGCATTATTCCTAAATTATAACATTGTAAATTTTATTATTTTAATAGATTAAACAATTACATTCGATCGATTGATGATATCGACTAAGTTCTATCAATAAGGGCCGAGGTGTACACAGATTCGGTTAACCACAACAACTACAAGGGTAACGTGTAACTATTACATATTGGTTAAATTTATGCGCTGAGAGCTCCCCGCCGGAACTATAAGAGGGAGTATCTATTTCCGACGTCGGTCGGTCAATGACATCGATCCGGAACTATAGTCGAGTGATTAGGTAGGGTGCAGTTTATTACAATTAGCACTCATCATCCAAGTTTTTTATAAGGCAGATATATGTGCTACTATCTGCCTTATAAGAATCTCCCGACGTCGTGGTTACGTGAGAGAGTGCTGTATCTACGCAATATACACAATTAGATAAGTTTGCCTTGTCTTAGTAATTTAACAACTGCTATTGTTAATTACTTTTACGAAAATAATCACGACAGCACATATTTTACTTTCACGCACCATACGTTACAAGTACACATCGTACGTTGTAAGTATCCTTACCCTGAGTAGGTATTGGCAACGACGGCCATTTTGAATTCAAATGTTATTTTTACACTTAGGCTTAATTATACATATAATAATATAGTAAACTTACATCGTTGTACAAATCTGAGCAAAATAAAAAAGATTATCTCACCTTCTCTTAAATATTTTGTTTATAATCAATGACGGAAGCTAGAAATACAATCAACATAATATGTATAGTATGTACTAAAAATTAAGGGAGGAAGGAAAGAAGATAAGAAAGATGAAAATAACATATTACTAACTTAACTTCAGTTTTGAGTGGGCGTAATATTAAAAAAAAGCGCTAGCGAAAAGCAGTTAAATTTTTTTGCGATTGATGTGATGTAGCCAACCAAACCCAAAACGTTTGCCACCACATTTTAGGTCGTCGCAGGTAATGAAATTTGAATTGATCACTTTAATGAATTGACTAATACTTGAAATGCTATGCTTTTAGCGACGATGACGATGCTTATTAAGTTTAAAGAAGAAAACTAATAATTGAAAAAATGATTAAGACTACCTTATAGGCATTGTAAGAGGCATATACTGATAAAAAGTTGAATGCAAAGGTACTGAATTTTGCATTGTAACCATTTGCGTGGCTACGACGCGATGTAACTATGTAGGTAGACGATAGTAGAGAACCGTGACGTCTGAGAATATTCAATCGGCGTTTTAGAATTATGGAAAACTTGTTTAACTGGGAAACGGAATGCGGGAGATTGCACAAGCCGCGCCTGTAAAAGGGCTTGTTGTTTTGGAATGTGCGGTAGTGTCCGCACCGTATTGTAATAAAAGTTCGGCGCGAAAAAGTGGCCTCAGTTCCGAGAAAACGCTGAACTGGAAGGTGTTCCCAGAAGGGTGGTCGGCGCCATCAGCATTCTGCGCTACATTATTATTATTCCAATAAGATATTCCATTATGTTTGTTTATTATAATGACGCAAGAATACTGGATATATTCTACACGTATTAGTAGACAAATAAAAATGTTTCTTTCTATTTTGAATATAATTATTGATTTTGAAAAAGAACCAAGAAATGTAACGTCATATACATCTGACAAAAAATTCTGAAGTTATAACAGGAAACCATATCAATAATAGTATAAGGTAGATAAATTAGGTACAAGGTAGGTACTAAACTTTAAAAACATATCTCTTTTTATGTCGAGAATAAACTATGACCTATAGATTTAGCAGCTAACCAGAAAACATGACAGCTTCTATTATTGAACACATGTCTAGATCACTGGTGCTGTGTTAGGGTAAAACGAGAACCCTATTACTAACGCTTCGCTGTCTGTCTGTCACCATGCTGTATCTCATGAACTGTGATAGCCAGACAGTTGAAATTTTCACAGATGATGTATTTCTGTTGCCGCTATAACAACAAATGGCTCCCATTCAACAACGTGACTTTATTTGCTTGTATTTTCTCGATATTGATAACGCTAACATGATAACCTGAAATATTCACAGAATTTTTGACGTTTGGTATAGATAATTCCCTTCATGTGCGCGTCCGACTCACACTTGACCGATTTATTTCTTAATTTTTTCGATGCGTGATATGAAAATGCGTGGCCGTTGGACGAGGCTCGTTTAGTAGTCGAAGAGCGCTCGGCAGGCGGCGCGGGAGCGTTTCTTTTTTGTCCCCGCGGATTCCATTGCCCCATGTCATGCCCAACCAGTAAGGCAGTTTGCCGAACGTTGACCGCGCGCCGTGCCTTGAAGCGCAAAGCTGTTGGACAACTAATGTGGACGCTTTCGATTGCTCCTGTAAATCTTCACAGCTTGCGTTGTTTATAAAATCATCACTAAGTAAAAAAAATCCTTAAATCGTTATTTTTCATATTTTCAAAGCTTCTATAAGCGTACCTGTTAAATAGGAGTATAGATAGCTTAATAAATCATTGTTACTTACTTTTAATCGTTTTTAAGAAATGTGTGCAATACGAAAAAATAAACCTGTATTTTATCTATAATTGCGATATACAAATACTTTCGATTTCATTAACAGTCTTTTGAGCGTTGGTATCTTGCGTTGTCTTTTTAAGTGGTCGAGTGGCAGTGGAACCAGTACCATTTAAGTGGATGCTGGTGAGCCATAGTAGGCGCTCATAAAACTCAAGTACGCACATTTATGAAGTTCACTGACCTTACACTTTATAGGAGACTGCGATTGGCAAAGTTTCATTTCGTTACTCATTGTCTTAAACGCAGATAGCGTCATTATGTAGCGCTTTTAAGGTGACTGTGACCGTCGTTTGATTTTTATTAATCATGATCGGATTTATCATCATCATCTTCAGTTGAACTTATAGAAAATCTTATACAAACATTGTTAAATAGCTGTGTTTGATTATTTACTTCATACGACAGCATTGCGGCTGATAAGTTTAAGAAACGTAAATGATAGTCGATGTTATTTCATTCTGTTTCCTGAGACTTCTTTTCATTAATAGTGTTCTTTTCATAAATGTGTTATGATAGTGAGATGTCCAATTGTCCAACCAGATTATTATACTTACAGTAATCTTCTAAAGTAAAACTAACATATGCAAGTGCAAACTTATTTTAATTTTTTCTTTCATATGTTAAAAAAAGGATTTTTTTTTTAAATTTATATATTAATTAATCCCCGACTAACTTAAAACCAACTAATAATGTTGTTTTGTTTACCGTTTTAGGATCTCTTTCCGTTACATGAGCATGCATGATAGACTGGTGTACACGACTAGCGTTATAGTACTTTATTCAACTGATAATTTAATATACTTACTCTACTATTTATCACTTCATTATTAATGCCTTTTAGTGTTTAGCCAACTGTGACGTTGGTGACTTCGTAACTTGCAATTTGTCCGATGCAATTATCTATAATTTGTCAGTGTTATCTCATGGATGTTATCTATGGATAATTGTACCTTCATCATCGTGTGATGTGGGCTACCGTGCAATAGAGCTATCATGTTAGTCGCGTCAGATAGGATGGAACAGGAGGTGATGAGGCAAACAGTCGCGGGAATGAGATAGGGATAGCGGCCGCGGCAGTTGCGCGCGCGTCGTTCATTGATGCGCAGGCGCCTTAGAGGGCCGGGGGGCGGAGGCGAGGAATGCGGCCGCCGGCCGCGGCGAGCAATGACCGCGCCAGGGTCGCTTCCTTTACGAGAAGCGCGGGCCGTCGTACTACAGCCGAGCCCCCTCCCGCGAACCTCTCTCTGGTCCGTACTACATGGCCCTCTCGCCTGCGACGCGCGCTTTTCGACCCACAGTCCGTTACAAAAATTAAGTGCGCCGCATTCCGCCACCGCTCTTTTATCTCTCTCTTTCACGTATGTTTGTGCCCTCTTTCTATCCCGTTTATCTCGTATAGTCTTGGGCAGTGTGTTGTTTGGCGTCCAAATACTAAACTCAACGTAGGGCGCGAAACTTGCGCTTGGACGAGCACCATTCGATACGTTAGGTTAGTTACGTGTCCGCCTTTTAAAGACTCGTTATTACTTGACATCTTTTGTATTCTAGTTACATAGCATTATAAAAGTTTTGTAGATAGCAGAAAATTTATTGAATCTATATCTACTTATAACAGGCTAAAACTATTTTTAGTTTCCATTTTGTTTTAATAATATCTAAGTCTTCAGATGGTGCAAGTAATTCATCTTATATTTTAGTTTACCATTATATGTTCTTACACACAAACGGAATTTGCCAACTGCAGGCCACAACGGTTGCCATCTCCCACCGTCACCGGTATTCGACAGCAGCGATTGATGTCAGCGGCAGCCGCCGACATGTCGGCAGTAACGGGGGCAGTCGTCGATTGTCGGTAGTAATGGCGGCAGCCGTCGACGCGTGGAGAGTTGTGTGCAGGTAGAGGGGAGGGGGCTCTAGCTCGTGTAGCGCCCGTGTGCAATAAAACCATGGCGCTCTTTAGGCCTGACTCCCCTCCCCAGCGGCTATAGCTATTAACTTTGCCGTCGTAATAAGGATTTTTCATATTCCACCATGCTATTTTATAAGTAGATATGGTCCAAGATGATGCTCTTAGCTGTCTCAGGGAGCGCCGCGGCGCCCCCTGAGACGGCGGCGCCCGTGTGCATTGCTCACCCTGCACTGCAGACTACCAACAAAACAAAAAAATTTCATAATTCAACCGCCTCATACTATCGTCGGATTGGTCGCGCCAATATCTAGGCTAATTATAATAATATAATTAGCATTCAGGATTCTCACCAATTTTATTACTTACTAGTTGTGCCTGCAACTTTGTTTGCGTGCGCTTAAAAAAAAAGAAGAACATTTTTATTATACATAAAAAGAGTTTTTTGATCCTGTAGATTCTCGTTAATTACATTGAATTTATCACTCCAACTACCAAGACTGGTCTGACTGAGTTCTTTCTTTTTAAATAAAAACGCCCTCAAAATACATATACATGAGATATACATATGACCGAAATTATTACATCTCATGTATATGTATGATTTATGTGAGATAAACCATAGCGCGTTTTTTAGCTACTGTGGCGCCATCTAGTTACCTAATTCAAAGAAAACCGGTTCATTAGTTAGTTTTTTTTATTATCCTACTTGACAATTTACCGGGATAAAATGTATCTAAGACGTTAGCCCGATATGTAAGGTACTTAGTAATAAAATTTCAAATAAATTGGTCCAGTAGTTAGTTTCTTGATTATCCTGCGGGAATCTGAGAATTTACCGGGATAAAATATATCAAAGACTAGCTGTGCCCGCTTCGTTTGCGTGTGATTTGAAATAAGAAAATTCTTCATTGACTTAAAGTTTAGGTGAAAACATTATTTCTTCTATCAACTTAATTAGATTGAAAGGACCTCTCCAAAGACTGATCAGATTTAAAATAAAAAATCTTTATAATCGTATAAAGATTATTGTAGTCATCAATTCACATTCATGAGGAAAGCTAAAGAAATTTCTAAATGTAAGTCTTTTGAATAAACATCGCGTCTGCTTTTTGTGGGAAATGAGCACTACTCCGTACTTCCATACTTATCTCAATCCCCCAAGAATATGATCATTTATTACCAACTTCTAA
>JADGIL010003318.1:0-17472 GCA_020352625.1 Cactoblastis cactorum
ACTCGGGGCCGCTCAACAGATAGGGCAGGTGACCGCTGAGTACGATGCATCGCGCCAGTTAAACGAAGACTCATTTTAAGTTACATTTATTGTACTTCCTTTTAGGTCAGAAACAATCATAATGAACGTCCATGCGGTGCATCACCCTTTTATATGAGTGTCCCCTCCACGCCCCACTTGCCCGCCCATGCAGAGTTGTAAACAAGTGAAAGTGTTGTTTTGACGAAGTTGCAAATGGCGTTTGGATGCAAGCCGTATGAGCCGTTTATATTTCAAATAATTCTAGTTAACTATCGTTTATATTAATCAACAATAAATTAATTTAATAATTATAGCTGCGCTATCATATATATTTACTACTTACATATACAAATTAAGAAGACAGCGGGATAATGTTCTTTAACGCGTTTTTTAAAGTGTTTACTTAGAAGTAATAATTCATAAGTACATAAACCTGTAAGTTAGGGGGGGTTTTACAGGTCTATTAGCGACCGTTAGCAAAGAAACAACGTCAACTTATTTAGGTCATAGGTACACAAAACTGGACCTAGAGCCGTGCACGATTATTAAACACTAGCCAACCCGTAGATCCATCCTGCAAATTTCCCATCATGATCTGACGGGGATCAAACCCGGGACCTCAGTGTAGCGTTACTCACGTTAACTACTACGCCACGAAGATCACTCACCTTCATCTTCCTCACAGACGGCATCCGTCCCTGTCGCAGCAGCATGTTCTGCTGTCTCAGCTCCCTGTTCTCCTGCTCCAAGCGCTGCAGCTCCCTCTGGTAGCGAGCTTGGAGAGCTAGCACTTCTTCTTGGAGGGCGTGCACGCGTTTTTCTGTCAACAATTATTATTAATTTATTCAATAAATAACCCTGTCATTCCCGTACCGATTGTAATAAACGGTCAAGTGCGTACGTTTCGTTTGTTCTCTATACTTATAATAAAATTGTAACTGAGCTCTGTCTGTACATGGGAGATATTTAAGAAATACATATATGGGGACTCTTTATAGGACCTGTACAAGTTAAAATGATTGTTTTTAGAATTTTTGTATGTCTGTCTGTATGTTTGTACTCGTATCACACGGTAAAAACTCTACCGAAAAGATCTGGATGAAATTTGGCACAGCGATGGACTACGACCTAGATTAAAAGATAGGCTACTTTTTATCTTGGGATAATGAACGGTTCCCGAGGGATATAATTTTATGTAATAATGCAAATATTGTAAAATCTATGCGGACGAAGTCGCGGGCATCAGCTAGTAGATAATATAACAAACGAAACGAACGAGAATGATTTAATTTTACAATCTGCTGGCATATTCTAAGTTTTTCTCACGCTTCCAGACCAGCATGGAAGTAATCAAGATTACTGGAATGCATATTTTTTTATTGTATGCATAGTTACCGTAACTATTGGAGTCTTCACTGTTGGAACGATTGGCCGAAGGCGCTGGACGGCTTTGCAGATTGTTCACGAGTTTATGCGGAGCCTCTGTGAACAAATGGTAATTCAGAAATTAGCCGCTTTCTCGTTTGGATCACCTGATTATTTGGGAAGAAAGATGATTTTGTACTTTGCATCGATTCATTTGAACAAGTAAATAACAGGTGATAATATTTAATTTAATACAGTAGTATCCCTATTTATAGAGGAGACTTTTGCCCAGTAGGGGGATTTAATCATCATCTGCCTGCCCTGCCTCCATATTATTTGGGGTCGGCGCAGTATGTCTTATTCTTCCATACTCTTCTGTCACTCGTCAAAAGGTCGTTCACACCCTAGTGGGACTCAATAGCTTTAAAAAAATGGGGCCATAGTCTGCTTAGCTCATTGCTGGTTTGAATCATCTGATTATCTCAAAAGATGATTCCGTTCTTCGGAAGGCACTTTAAGCTGTGCGTCCCGAACGCCATCTAGTGTTTCTATAAGTCTTTCCTAGGATTGCTTATGGTTTACCCTTTGGATTGCAGAGCTCAGATGGTATTTGTTCTGTGCAAAAATCAGTAACCTCACCAAATCTCTTAGCTTAAGTAGCGGAGCCCGGGTTCTGAACCGTCACTGAAGTTGCAACTGAGATAACTCTCGCATAAATAGTAGTCGGTGATGATAATAATAAATAAATGGTATTTTACATGATAGGGTAAACGAATAAATAACTATAGAAAATACAGTCGTACCAGAACAGCATAACCGACTAGCAGCTTTACTTACCAATATGCGCGGTGTTGTTGGCAGCGGCGGCCGCCACCGCGTCATCGTAGCGCTGAGACAACCACTCGCGAAGCTCCGCGGCTCGTGTCAGCCCCGCTTCGCGCAGACGTGGATCTGAGTGCACCGACAGCGTCAGTGGGACACCTATCGTTACATCTAGCTGGGTGATATAGCAAGGGATTCACATAGCTCCTTACCATTAGTGTTCAGGTTCAAATTTATTCATAGAACACACATAACTATCGATAGTGTTGCCGTTAAACTATCGATAGTGTTTCGGTAGACTATCGATAGTTTCAGAAAAGCGATAGTATTCTTCGATCAACAATAATAAACTAGATTCACAATTCCGAACATAATAAAACAAAAAACTTTCTCACATCAATAAAGATGACCTCTGCCATGATTTGACAGTTCCATTTTACAGTATATGAGCAGGCGTGCCATGTGATGTTAAGTGATCACCGCCAGCCATAGACACTTGCAACACCCGAGGAGTCGCAGAAGCATTGCCTGTCTTTAAGGGATTTATACGCTATTTTCTTGAAGGTTCCAATGTTGTATTGGTCCGGAAATACCGCTGCAGGCAGTTCGTTCCACAGTGTAGTATGTGGTATAAAGTTCATTCCATTTCCAGAATCTAACTGAACTAGTTGAAGACTGCTCATTTTATGTCATTAATAAGTGATGAGCAGTGTTTAGGCGAGGACACTTTTGAAGCAGGATTGTGAGTCTAGTTTTTTATCATACATCGATGATAGTTGTGACAGTTTTCATTAGTATCTATAGTATCGTCATTATAACCTTTTTTATTTAAAAAAAACTAACCGAATTGAGAACCACCTCCTTTTTGAAGTCGGTTAAAAACTATCGATACTTCGGCATTATGAATTTGCCAGTTAGCTACAATGAGGATACTACTTATTGTTAAGTATCATTTGTGAATCCAAAAAGGAAAAGAAACATTAGCTTATATATTTGAAGTTAGATGATGTAAATTGTTTACTTATAATTATCTATGTACTCTATAAAAAAGTGATTAATCTTAATGTTGCCCTAATTTAGGAATTTTTTATGCAAATCAATTGAGAACCTGAATTAAATTATGCAATCTGGCTTACAACAATTTTTAGTGGGTACTTACCAATCTGCAGTTGGTCTCCAATCTTATCCTTGGCCGAGATGAGTGTGGTGGTGAATCTATTCCACTGGTCATTGTCCGGGAGCAGTTCATTCACCCACCCCATATCAGGCAGACCATCCTTCCATTCTGTGTATTTCTGAAAAAAATCTAATATAGTTAACACAAAATTTCGCAAGAGCAATCTTTGTTTTCAAACAATGATTGCTTTTAAATGTTTAGTTTCACAGGTTTTTAAGATCAGAATTTTTTTAACAAATACTAATGAATCTGTAAGGTATAAAGAATAAACAAAAAATTTCAGAAGAACTCAATAACTATTCTGAATTTTTTTGTTTTGTCTTGTTGTGGAGCTGTTTTGTGGTCCAAACTCAATAATTTGGACCACAATATAGCTTCACGCAAAATATAGTAAAAAAAAAATAGAGAGAGAAAGAAATATATATTTTGCTTACTTTCATAACTTTATATCATATGGAAAATTGTCGTGGGGCAATGCTGTAGCAATTAAAACTTATTGATTAAAATTTTTAAGGATATTTTGAATTATTATTAAGATCACAACCATATAGACACTGTAGTCTCATGGCTACACCTTTAACATAAACTTATGTTAAATGTGTACTTGGCACGAGACACTATAGTATCTCTGGATATTACAAGAATATTATGCTGACTTCAAAAGACTTTTTTTTACCTGAAAAGGTATAGAATATAATTAAATATATCACCTTATTCAAAGTCATGCCACCTCCAACTGCTCCACCCAACAGCAAATATCTGATCTTCAACACACCTCTCACAGCTCGGGCCACCAACATGCCGTACCTTCGTCTTTGGACATGACATGCGTCTATGGGTTTTGGCAGAAGTAGACTGCGGCCAGTCCATATGGAGAAAGCAACTGCTCGTTTGTCCACACATGACCATGCTGCTGAGTTTTTAAATGATGATCTAGATCAAGAAAATATACTGGTAATATAATAAATACATCTTAGATTTATTTCTTTCATTGTATTGTTTTTTTTTATGACAGAGGGAGGCAAAGGTTTTGTTCAATACAGGTTAAAAACCTGTGAATCACTCTATTTATTTAAAGACCGTATCAAAATCCATTGCTTGGTTTTAAAGATCTGAGCGTACAAAAAGACAGACAGCAGAAAGAGATTTGGTTTTATACTATATGGCATAGATAATGCTTTTAATTATGAAGCACACACATACAACACATCATGCAAGGGATTCTATATACTTCTATTACCATTTTGTTCATAAAATTACAAACTTAAATAAAGAAATTAACCACCAATTTGATTATTGGAATTCTAATTGGAAAAACATATAAATAAATAAATAATATATAGGGACAAATCACGCAAATTAAGTTAGCACCAAACTAAGTTCCGAGACTTGTATTATGGGATACTTACTCAACGACACTATATCTATAGTAATATTTTAAAGAGGTACAGTTTGTGACTTTGATTGATTGTTTGTTCGTTTATTTGTAAGGGCTAATCTTTGGAAATACTGATCATGGAAATTCTTTCACAATCAGAAAGCTACACTACTCAATAGTGCTAACTCCCAACGAAGTGGGGTACGGGTCGCCTAGTTTTTAGGATATTACCCAAAGGGTAAAACGGGAAAAGAACTTTGCTGTCTGTCTGTCTGTCACCAGGCTGTGTCTAATGAGCCGTGATAGCTAGACAGTTGAAATTTTCACAGATGATTAATTTCTGTTTACGTTCCAATCAATAAATACTAAAAACCAGAATAAAATAAATATATAAAGGGGCTCCTTTATTTATATTATACGATATTATTAAAGAGCTCTTCAACTAGCTTGGATTATTTCAAGTTCTAATTAATACTATATACGATGACCTCCGTGGTTTAACCGCTACTTAGGTAGTGGGTTCGATCCCCGGTCAGCTCATGATGGAAAATGACCTTTTTCTGATTGACCTGGGCATTGGATGTTTATTTATATATGTATTTATTATAATAGTATCGTTGAGTTCCCATAATACAAGTCTCGAACTTAGTTTGGGGCTAACTCAATTTGTGTGATTTGCCCCTATATATTTATTTATTTGTACTATTTCTATTTTTGTAATAAAAAAAGAAACCAATTATCCTAATATTTGTTTTAAATTTTCATTGAGGTTTGATATACTATTCTGAAGAGATATACATATATCTAAAAATACCCACGCGATTGACAAAAACGGGTCGCTACTAAAAAAATAAAAAGATATACTAAAAATAAAATAAGTTGTTATAGAGTAAATAACAAAATTGCTAAGAAATATAAATCCAAACTTTTCCAATCAATGTCAAAGCATTTATTTATCGAAATTTGTCCCGCATTATGTAACTATAAATATACGTAACTCAAATTGTGATGTGACCTTCACCTTTAACCTTCTGAAGGGCCCTCGAGACGTCTTGAGACTTAATTGACTTAAGATTTTTTCCTGCTTTTGTAAGTATTTTCACGAGATAGTTTGAACGTATAGCTATTTGATCGAAATCTATACGAATATTATACAGAGGTAAAGTTTGTAACTTTGATTTTTTTATGTTAGAGAGAGGCAAACGAGCAGGCGGGTCATGTGATGTTAAGTGATCACCGCCGCCCATAGACAACTGCAACACCCGCGGGGTCACTGAAGTATTGCCGGCCTATAAAAACCCTCGCCGTTCCCAAATGGGGAAGGCGGGGAAATTGGGCCGCTGGCTCTCCCAGTCACCGGACGGAGNNTGATCGGGGATCGAACCCGGGACTTCCTGAGTATCGGTCAAGTCCATTAACCATTACGCCACGGAGGTCCTCGTATAAAAATTGGTAAAGTTTTTACTATAAACTATTTACTTTTAAGGCCGCCTCTATATCTTGGAAGTGTGAAATAGTTTCATGGAAAACTATGTAAGTATACAAAAAACTATTGCTTTATTTTCCAAGTCAGGGGCGAATTGACAAAAAATGTATATCATCTTAACAGTATATTTTTACCTCACACGATTGTGTAGTATTCTTGACATAGTTTATGTAATTTGTTCAATTTCTTCGTGAAGACTGTAAACATAACCATGTATTATGTATTGGACTTGGACAATCCTATTTCATAACCTCCACCGGTGTTCGTTGCAAAATAAAATCAATTCTAACCAATCAACTGAAGTATAATTAAACTTTATCTAGTAAATATTACACAATCAACATGTAAATCATTATAAATCACTTCATATTTAAATTAATTGGCGATTTACGAATTTGTAAAGACCATTTTCGTTCGATTTCATTTGACAATCGACAATTCTTTTTTGACATATGACATTTGATTACCTACATGACGAAAAAAATTAAGGAAATAGTAGAAATAATCAAGCCACTATCTAATGCATATAAAAGGTTTAATGTGCATTTTAGTCAAGTGAAACGGAGACATAATAATATAATAACCAATAATAGGGATTCTCCTATTATTAACAAGAGGGATAAAGTCGAACAAAACCTTTTTAAACTATATTGGTAAAATATTAGTAAGTATGGCGACACTGTAAATAAATTAAAAATAGTCAGCTGTCAAGGCTGTCAAAAGAAATAAAAATTCTGCTTTGCAAAGCTAAACCCAATTATTTTACGTAAAAAATACCCTAAATTAATTTCGGACTTCATAAATTAACATCGAACTAACAAGGAACAATCTTGTGTTAAGTGTTAAATTGTGTGTGTGATAATAGTAAAAATGTCATGTTTAGTTGGTCAATAATACAAGTAAGTATTGTTTAAAAATTTACTGGGGTCTTTTACCAAGGTTTCGTGTATCTGTTATATTTGCTCAGGTTTTATAACGAGGTTCTTATTTGATCAGGAAGCAATGATATCATGGTTCTTTGAACTTGCATTCATGATGTAATAAAAGTACTTGAGTGGCTTAAATAGGGCTTCAATTTGTATGTCTTGTGTTATTTTTAGCCACTAGAGTACTATGCGTTCTGATGCAGCGACGATTGTTTATTCAGGCTAGCTTGGCCCTTGCTTACGTGTTTTCATGTTTGGGATAAAATTAGTTTTATTACTTGTGTACTTTTGAAACAAAATAGATTGGATTTTCATAATTCTACAAAATGCTTGTTGTGCTTTCTTGTTAAAACAACTTTATTATTATATTTTATTAATATTAAAAGATTTTATGTATCTAAATAGATTTTTGTGTAAAATATATATTTAAAATTGTCAGTTTGGTAGAAAAAATCCTTTGTTTAATTTTTTGCTGTACTATTATATCTATTCATACAAGCTTATTTTTACAGGAAACTGATTATTTATATTAATTATAAATAATCAGTTTCCTGACTTAAAAAATTCATATTTAAAACATAACAGGTATTTGTAGTAGATAGATTAATTGACTAAGGAAAATAATATATTTTACTTAAGACTGTGATTATTTCAGGAAATTAACTGAAAAAACAAAAGTAATAACAGCTATTATTCTTTACTAGAGGCCACCTGCAACTTCATCCGCGTGGAAACCCTATGAAATTCAATTAGGAATCAATCCCGCAGGAACTCCGGGATAAAAAGTAGCCTATATGTTATTCTGGGTCTTCAGCTACCTACATACCAAATTTCATTGTAATGGGTTTACTAGTTTTTGCGTGAAAGAGTAACAAACATCCATACTGACATAGTTTTGCATTTATAATATTAGTAGGATGTTCAGTCTTTAATATACTAGCTAGTAATAATAAACCAGAGCTGGCAGCCACATACTTGCAGCAACAACTAACTAGTGTAGCTAAATGGTTGGACATTTGGCAAATTAGAGCTAGTGCTACCAAATCGGTGCAGGTAACTTCTATGCTCTGTAAAGGAAACTCCCCAGCGGTTAAGCTAGGGGAACAATACCTTTCACATAATGATACCATTAAGTACCTCTGCATGCATCTGGACAGACGGCTCACGTGGAGAAAGCACATTGACACAAAAAAGAAAGAAGTTACATTCAAATACAAAAAGCTTGACTTCTGCACAAAAATTCAACTCTTTCTCTGCACAACAAATTGCTAATATACAAGTGCATTCTAAAGCCAATATGGCTATATGGCATCCAACTGTGGGGATCTGCTAGCAGATCTAATGTAAACATAGTGAAAATCCTTCAAAATAAGATTCTTAAGAAGTTAGCAAATGCTCCCTGGTTTATAAAAACAACAAAATTTCACACCGAACTCAACATAAAAACCGTTAGAGAAGAGATAAACCTGTGCTCTGACAAATATATAAACAGGATAGATAATCACCCTAACGTCCTAGCCAGACAACTGACAATAAATGACTGTGTCAGACGATTAAAGCGGCGATACCTAATTGAGCCACAACCAACCTTATGGAGAGATCTTGCTGAACATCTCTTTAAAAAAATGTTCACTATAATCGATCACATCTGCTCATAGTTGAAAGACTAATCGCAGATACAAAAAGAACAAAAAAAAGTCTAATATATTTTTATTCTACATGGAGTATATCAATGTGTAGCTCTATACTTAAATTTACATAATATTACAATTAATTTGCAACTTTCATGCTTGTCTGGGAGCGAAAGAAAGTAAAATGTGCCAGGTGTTTCGACTTCTGCATATTGCGTAAAAGTCGATCAAAGGAAAGTGATAGTAAAACGAGGATTTTTTCAAATAGGAAACGGGCTAGCAAATTTTTATAATATTATATCTAAAACTTCATACATCACTATAAAGTCATAATTCAACAAGTTTATATAATAAAAAGGTAAAGTTTGTAACTTAGTGTGTTTGTTTGTAAGGGCTAATCTATGGAAATACTGAACTGATCATGAAAATTATTTCACAATCAGGAGAAACACCACACAACACTATTCAGGAGGCTATATTTGTGATACGAAGTGGGGGCATGCAGGCTAGTAAATGATAATTCTGAATTTGCAGTAAAAGTACAATGTATATATACAGATGGTAATTATAATAAGAAAGTAGCTCACTTTTAACCTACGTAAGCACGCAATAGCTTCTAAATATGAAATAATAAATGGAACCTAAAAGTTATTCTTAACCAATTACAATGACTGCCAAAGTCTCCTGCGTCATGGCTCTGTCCACCCCAATAGGGTAAAGACGTAATACTGTATCTGAATCGTTTACACATCTCAATTCTAAATTGGTTAGATGACTGAGTAAAGATGACGGTCATTAGTTTTAAATTCATGTTTTCTGTAATCATTCCATCCTGCTTTACTGCGTTTTGGTAGAGGGTAAAATCCTCTGTTCGCGTCACCGNNATAGTTCCGTTTTCACTTCTATCTTTTCTCTTCTATCGGCAGTCCCACGACTGCTACTGGTTTTTTTTTTTGTGGCTAATGTGATATTTTAAAAATACTTTCCTTCCCTATCAGGAATATATTGGAAACCGTTAGGTCATTCCATGAGACGCTCAGACCCTCTTGTTGGAAAGGGATACGAGAGTGGCCGTGCCAGAAAAATAAGGAGCTCTTTCCAGATTTGAGACTGTGATTTTATTATTGACGTGAAAAAGTACCTTGGCACACACTTATTAAATGGTGGATTTTTTGGTGGAATGGAAATCCAAAAATAGTGACGGGTTGCTAGACCGTTATGAGAATCGCTGTTACAAGCCTTGATTGACTTTTACAATCTGCACGGGAGGAGTAGCAACTGGTACATTCTACGTTTTTCTTTCGCTCCCAGAGCAGCATGGAAGATAGGTACTTCAATAAATAAAAATAAATATAACAAGCCCTGACCCAGGAACCCGTTCATAAACAAGGACTTACTGACGGAGACACAAAGGTCATTATTGGTCATCTATCACATACCTAAATAGTTACATTATTCCTTTATCGAGCTCTATATTGCTCTACTAGCTTTTGCCCGCGGCTTCGCCTGCGGCATTAACTTTCATGTATAAGTTTTTCCTCCTTTTCACCACCTTCGGAGTGTTTTCCAAAAATCCCCTCTTAGTGCTCCCCTACACTCGCCAAGGAACATACATGCCAAACAGCTTCTTGCGTTCAGTAGTTACGGCTGTGCATTGTCTGTCAGTCAGTCACTCAGTAACGGAAGAGTTTTATGTATATAGTTTCCTCCAAATACGTCCAATATTTTTATCGTGAATGAGTAACAAACATACATACATCCTAACAAATTTTCGTATTTATAATATTATAGTAGGATTTTGCTCCTGTACATTCATGACTTTAAGCAGATGAGATCATTGACTAATTCATGTGGGTGTTTTTAACAGAATACAAACTCATTATCAGAGGTCAAATATGCAAGGAGCTATTGATATAACTGGGGATCGGCGTCCACTGTGAATTGTGATATATATTTACTTCTAAATAAAAGTATTTTTTTCATTTAACTAGCTTATAACCGCGACGTCGTTCGCGCGAACTATTAATGTTATAAGAGGTAAAGTTTGTAACTTTGTTTGTTTGTTAGGGATAATCTTCGGAAATACTGAACCAGTCATAAAAATTCTTTCACAATCAGAAAGCTACACTATTTAGGAGTGCTATAGGCTATATTTTATCGCCCAACGAATTTCAACGAAATTTCTACACTGTACTACCCGTCGCAGACTAAAGTTTCATGCATTCCGTCTGGACGAGTGGCAGTCGACCACCGTACGGTTTAAATGAAACTATACCACGTTCTACCACACTGTGTAACGAACTGCCTGCAGCGGTATTTTCGAACCAATACGACATCGGAACCTTCAAGAAAAGGGCGTATTATTTCCTCAAAGGCCGGCAACGTTTCTGTGACCCCCCGGGTGTTGCAGATGTCTATGGGCGGCGGTGAGCACCTAACATCACGTGACCCGCCTGCCCGTTTGCCTCCCTCTTTCATAAAAAAAGGAAGGTTTCAAAGGAATTGATGACTGCATCATCAAGGTACAATCTGAGTTAAACGCATGAGATGCAATAAATATTTGAGTTTGATGTCATTGCTGTCATCTCAAACCCAAATAGTTACTGGCGCATCGGATTATCAACGCGTTATCATACTCGCCCCCGTAACGGAAGCTGATAATGTCGACTAGTCATTGAAATTGGCGGTAAATCTGACAGTCGAATGTCATTGGTCAACTTTGTTTTTTTTTTATTTCGTACTCAAGAAGTTAAACGGGACACATACAGCATTTTTTTCTACACTACCGATTTAACTTTATTATTATGACTTTAGCAAATAAGGTCAACAAAATGAAATACCACTATTAAGTACCTCCACTTTTTTTGAGACTCCACATATTTACCTTTTTTTTTAAATATAAATCAATTTCATATCTTAAATATTAAGTATAGGTTAAAAATTTTATTACCCCATTCTCATCGTCTCAATTTTTTTTTGTTTCAGTAAAAACAAAATGGCGTCCGTGTGGAAACGGCTGCAGCGAGTCAACAAAAGAGCCGCCAAATTCCAATACACCGCGTCTTACCATCGAGTGGATCTAGAGACTTCGCCGAAATGGTATGTCTTGCCCTTTAAGTTAAGTATTTTTTTAGTTGTTAGGGTTCCGTACTCAAAGGGTAAAACGGGACCCTATTACTGAGAATGCTGTCTATCTGTCAATAGGCTGTATCTTATCAATTGTTATAGAGTTGAAATTTTCACATATAATGACACTGTAACGAAAAACAGATTGAAATCAACGACAAAAAAAGAAAATGACAAATAAATATATTAAAAAACAAAAAAATGGAGATTTACAAATGCGACTGGTTGCTAGCCCATCGCCTATGAGATTCCTGTTTCAAGCCCTTCTCCTTGATTGACTTTTACAATCTGCGCGAGAAGAGTAGCAGCTGGTACATTCTACGTTTCTCTTTTGCTCCCAGACCAGTATGGAAGATATATAATAAAAACTTATTATAATAAAAAATCAATTAGTCAAGGATAATATGTTTATTTTGTAAGAAATTTCAGTATTGATGTGATAAGGTAAGTTATTTTGAAGAGTAGTTGTAATTAAGCATGTTATTTTTTAGGAAGCCGAACAAGCTGAGTGTGGTGTGGACGCGGAGGTCGAGGCGAGAAGTCACTGACCCTAGAGAATGGGAGCCATCGTTGAAGGACCCATTAAAGTTAGTATGGCTTTTGTATATGCTGCTATAAAAAAGTCTTAGAAGTTTTACCACTTTTTAATTTAGTAAAAATAAAAAATAAGGCAAGTTTTTGAAGTGAAAACTTCTTTAGGCGCGTTGAGCGTTTTGGTAGAGGGTAAAATCCTCGGTTCGTGTCACCGACATGCTAATGATAATAGTATATATGTACTTAAATAAAACATAAAAAATTTCATATAATTTTTGCATATAGTTTTAATTACTCTCAACTTAATAGTTCCGTTTTCACTTCTATCGGCAGTCCCACGACTGCTACTGGTTTTTTTTTAAGAAAGAATTGAGTGCGTTTGACTTCAATCTCACCTGATGGAAAGCGACGATGAAGTCTAAGGTGGAGCATGCAAACTCAAGTGAAAATATATGTATATGCAAATAAAAATAATATTCAGTTAGCAAAACCATAGCGTCATTAAGTCAAGTGGTTTCGAAACAAAACACCTTATTTTTTTATCGTGGGAAGGAACCTCATGGATCAACCCTCCGCTCGGGGTAATGGGTACGTAATGAGAAAATAACTCTTTTTAAACCTGACGCAAAATGAGGGGTGTTATAAGTTTGACGTGTATGTGTGTGTGTGTCATTCTGTCTGTGCATCATAGCTCCCAAACGGATAAACCGATTTGGATAATTAATTTTTGTTAGAAAGGTGACTTAACCGAGAGTGTTCTTAGCAATGTTTTAGCCCCAGATGCAAAAAGAGGGGTAAGTTCGACGGCTTTTAAATTTTTAATTTGATCAGTTGTTTGAGCACTAACTTTACCGATTTTATACTTCGTTTGGCAAGAGACGAAGCTCCACCCCTCGCATCAGATGCAGCGCGCGTGAGGCACCCTCGTTTCTGCAAATTCCGTGGGCTGTGGTGGCCACTTGCCATCAGGTGATCGTGGCCCTGTTTGCCTGCTCGCTCGAATTAAAAAATCCTGAAATGGTGTCTCCAGTAACTGAAAAACGATAATCGTATTATGTACTGTTAAATACTCAAATGAATGAAAATCGAGCTACAGAATAGTAGACTACTTTTTACAAAGCAGGTGATTGCGGTCAATGACCTTTAAATATGTTATCACTATTTGAATGGGCAGCGGCTGAAATCACTCCGATTTCAATTGCTATAGTCCGGGAGCTAGTATAACTACTATCTTGTCTATTATGGAGATACCAATAGGCTGAATAAACATTGATATGAATGATATATTTATTTGGAACAAAGTACAGTGTATACAGATAGTAGTAATAACAAGAATGGTAGCTACTTTAATCTATCTAGGCATGCAATTTTTTTTTTAATTTAAAACAAGAAGAAAAATTATTCTTAAACTCTATCTAATTATATTAATTACAATTTTAAAAATTATTATTTAAATATTCTGTTACTGAGTAATAACATTTCTCAGTGAGTACATTCCTGTGTTTGGTCTTAAATTTTTGTAGGGGCAATGCCCTTATGTCATTCGGTAAAGATATGAACCGCCATTGGACAACTATTTGGGTGATACAGAGCGGTAGATATAGAAGTAAAATAGTTAAGATCATTGCCACATAAAGTGATAATACATAAAGACATAAGTACTAAAATTGTGCGTTAAGAAAGCTTGTAAAAAATAGATCACATAGACTACTGACAGCAAAGACGGCCGTCGACGTATTTTTGTCTTTTGTGTCTTAAATTGGTTCTATTTTATTTTATATGGAATAATTTAATGATACAATTTTAATTATAATATAAAATACTTCAAAAACCAACTTTAAAAAGACGTAAAAAATTCCAACCGGCTCTCGTACTATAATGCAGTCAACGATTAACTTCTGTTTACATAGGAATGTGTCATGGTTTGTCCAGATGTTGGGCTTTTTTTTTCATTAATTGTTTTTGATACATTTTCTGCCACCAGTTGGGTATTCCTAAATAGCTGTCAGATAGCACAGACTCGTATCGAATGTTTAATTCTTTTTAATTCTTGTGTTCAAAAAAAAAACAAATAGAAACTATATCATCAGGTACATTAAAAAGAAAATTGGACAAGTGCGAGTAGATATTACGCGCGAAGGGTTCTGTAAGATAGCGACAAAAAAAAAAACAACATGTTTTTGTGTGACTTCCTCATTTGTTGTATGAGGAAGTCATACAAAAAGCACGTTTTTTGCCGTTTTCTCTCCCTTTTTCCTTCTTTAGTATTTGTTGTTATAACGACTAAACGGTAATAGTAATAAATCAACTGAGAAAATTTTAGTGGTGTGAGTTTCAGCATGGTGCCATACACACAGACAGAAGAGTCTCAGTAATAAGGCCCAATCTTACCTGTTAAAAAAAAAAAAGCTTCCGGCTCTCTCACTTACCGAACTGAAGCGGGAAAGATATGCCGATAACTATACTAATGTTACTTATGTAAAAGTGTTTGTTTGTTTGTACTTCAAAACGGAGTAACGGATTAATGTGATTTGTTACGTGGAAATAGCTGAAAGGCTGTAGAAAGCCAAAGACACCCCGTCCCTCTACCCCCGGATTTATTTTTAATGAAAGATGGAGGCAAACGAGCAGGCGGGTCACATGATGTTAAGTGATCACCGCTGCCCATAGACACCTGCAACATCCGAGGGTCAACATCACAGAAGCGTTGCCGGCCTTTAAATTTGACGCGACCGAAGCCGCGGGCAAAAGCTAGTGTATTCATATATTGGTTTCCTTTGATTTCAGAGGTTCGGTTATATACACAGTGCCAGAGAACCATACCGTAGCAGTGACCCTGTTCAAGGATTCCCGCACCAACGAGTTGGAGGACAAAGATTGGACCTTCGTGTTGGAAGATGTAAGTTTTTTTGACCTTACATGGAGTGAAGCACGGAAGAATTTTTAGGGCAGGACAAATTACACAGATTGATTTAGCCCCAAAGTAAGCCCGAGACTTGTGTTATGGGATACTAACTCAAAGATACTATATTTTATAATAAATACACATACAGATAAACATTCAATCAGAAAAAGGTTATTTTCCATTATGACCTGACCGGGGATCCAATCCGGGACCTCTGAGTAGCGGTCAGGTACGTTAACCGTTACACCAAGAAGGTCGTCAAAAATATGTATTAACATAGGCGGAAGGGATAGCTAGAAAGTTTATTGAATTCGGCTGTTGCCAAACCTACACAGTGGCACTTCACGCACACTAATAAACACAAAGGCTTAAAGGCCAGCAACGCTTCTGTGACCTCCCGGGTGTTGCAGGTGTCTATGGGCGGCGGTGATCACTTAACATCGCGTGACCCGCTTGCTCGTTTGCTTTCCTGTTTCATAGAAAAAAAACAGCATATGGGATCATAACACAAGTCACGAACTTACTTTTGAGCTAACTCAATATGTCAGAATTGTACCTATATATTTATTTATTTAAGTGATATAAACCGAATTCCCAATAATTTTCTTGCTGGTCTGGAAGCGAAAGACAAACTTAGAAAGTGGTGCTCTTCCCGCGCATATTGTAAAAGTCAAATTCTTTTTATAAAAGAGGGAGGCAAACGAGCAGGCGGGTCACGTGAAAGTGATCACCACCATCCATAGACACCTTCAACACCCGGGTGGTCACAGAAGCGATACTACTATTTCTGAATATTTATTTCACTTCTAACAGAGGCTTTCGAGACTCTTTGCACTGTCCAC
This sequence comes from Cactoblastis cactorum, assembly GCA_020352625.1. Classification (NCBI taxonomy): domain Eukaryota; kingdom Metazoa; phylum Arthropoda; class Insecta; order Lepidoptera; family Pyralidae; genus Cactoblastis; species Cactoblastis cactorum. The sequence continues at coordinate 16,214 of JADGIL010003318.1, forward strand.
CCCGTAAGAGATGAAGACGTGATACTGTAAATAAATAATCTGTTATCAGGTATCAGTAACAGGGAAACGCCGTCGCCTCGCAGTCTGTTCGATAAACATGCGAAAGTACGCGAGTCTAGAACCTTCTCAGCGGCCATTGTTGTTGACTCTGGAGCCGACCACGCAGAAGATAGCATCGGCTTCCGTGCAACTGACGCTGCACTGCGTGCTGCTGAGAGAGGGACAGGCTACGTGAGTATATCTCTTTCCCTCGCGAGTCTAGAACCTTCTCAGCGTCCATTGATGTTGACTCTGGAGCCGACCACCCTTCTGTGCAACTGACGCTGCACTGCGTACTGCTGAAAGAGGGACAGACTACGTGAGCGTATCTCTTTTTAACTTTATTTTATCAGTAATCGCTAGTACAAGGATCTATATATTCCATGCTGGTCAGGAAGCGAAAGAAAAACATATAATGTGTCAGCTTCTACTCTTCCCACGAAGATTGTATAAAATCGATCATTGCAAAGATCTTGAGACGAGAATTCTCATAGGCGATGGGCTAGCAACCTGTCATTATTTCTGAATCTCCATTCCACCAATAAGCCCACCATTTTGCTGAGCGTGGCCTTCGAGTCCCACGACTCTTGGCTCTGTCTACCCCGTAAGGGATAAAGATGTATCTGCATATTCTAGCTACATGGGTTTCTTTTTTTGATGAAATTTTGTAAATTGAATAAAGAAACCGGTAATCGCATATGGTAAAGTATAGCTCAGAAGTTCTATGGAAGCAAAACCCCGGAGCACCGCTAGTATTAAATATATTAACGTAGAATATGTATATGTCTGTCCAGAATTTAATGAGCTAATAAATCCCTTAGAGGCCGGCAACACTCCTGTGACCCCCCGGGTGTTGCAGGTGTCTATGGGCGGCGGTGATCACTTAACATCACGTGGCCCGCCTGCTCGTTTGCCTCCCTCTGTCATAAAAAAAATACTATGCCTTAAAACGCAACTTAACTCATTAGTGTACAAATATTGTTCATTTTGTATGATTAATTCTAGTCTCGCGACTCTTGGCTCTGTCTACCCCGCAAGGCGTGATACTGTGTCTTGTGACGTATAATTTCTTTCTTACCAACAGCGATGAAGACATGCAGTCTCTCGCGTCCCTGCTCTCGGTGAACAACAATTCGGACATCGCCGTGCTCGAAGATTTGGACGAAGACGATTACACATTGTCCGATAACTCTACTAGACAGGTAGTTTACAACAAAAAT
>JADGIL010003323.1:0-30473 GCA_020352625.1 Cactoblastis cactorum
AATTTGTTTCATTTCAATGAATAAGGAGATATCTTCTTGAACAAATCTACGCCTTTGCTTATTAACAAGAAAATTAAACTCAGAAAGTAGATACTTAAATAGCTCTTTTGTTTTATTAATAACTTTAGAAAAACTAGTCTATTTGACATGGCCAACTATTACATGAAGCAACAAGACACAAGATAATAGTAGGACAATTAATACTTGGTAAAAAAATATTGTTGCTTACCTCAAATAATTTTGCATGTGTACGAATTGACCTCAAAGCAGTTATTTTCATAGAATTTTCAACAAACTTCTTGGTGATTTGAACATCATATTGTAAAATCTGTTTCAACATCTTAGGTACTTGTCTTTTTTCTTCTTTAGTTTCCAGCTGTCAAGGAAAAAAGAAATTACAATCATGATAGGTATAACTAGGCTGCGACATAGTCAAAATTAAGACCTCAAAGTTAATTATATCAGAATAACTAGCTAATGCCCGCGACTTCGTCTGCTTAGATTTACGATAGTTGATATCCTTCGGGAAACATTCATTTTTCCGGGATTAAAAGTAGCCTATCTTTTATTCTAGGCCATAGTCCATTGCTGTGCCAAATTTTATCCAGATCTGTTTAGCAGTTTTTGTGTGATGCGCGTACAACATACAGACAGACAGATAAAAATTCTAAAAACAATCATTTTGGCTTCTATAGGCCCTGTAAAGAGCAGACATAGCTCAGTTACAATTTTATTATATGTATAGAAGATTATAATTATATATTAATCATATATTTGATATACCTATTTTGTTAACAATAGAACTATTAGCTTTGTAGTTAACATAACAAAAAATACGAATTTTAATGAGGGAGTCATGCAATGACATCATGCATCATCAAAGAAAATGCAACAAAAGATTAAGAAAAAATAAAATCTTACCAAATCCATAGTGATGATTCGTATATGAAATGATTAGGGTTATAAGCGGTAAATAATAGCACTCAAGCACTTGTGTAAACAATGATATTTTATATGTACAAAGATACGATAAATATTTAAGAAAGATCTATTGCTATTATTATAAAAGTTGTATGAAATAAGATTCCTAGCATGGAAAGGCAAGGTAACTCAATAATCAATCCGAACAGAGTTTAAAACTCTAAAAATATATAAACAGACCACTTTTCTTCAGATTTTCTTTCCAAGAATTACAAACACTTGACATTTCTTTCTCTCTGTCCGTGTCCGGTTGTTGCTTACCCATCGCTAGCAGACGGCCGGCAGTCAAAATTTTACTGTCAATGTCAAATCGAGATTTTTATTTTTTTAAGTTTTTCCCTTAAGGAACTGAAGCCCCTACAGCCATCGTCTATAATTTAAAACATCGAGAGAGCTAAAACTACATTACTTTTTTTTTAAATGGTAGTCATGGAAGTAACTGTTAGTTGTACAAATCACAAAATTTAATGCAAGCAAAACTGACTTTATTTGAAATTTAATTTGAAAAGAAAGAGTCCGTAATTTAACAGAGTGATCACATGATTTCGTTGCGGGCTATAACCGCATGCCGTGTTGAACAATACCTACCTACTTAAAAAAATAGTGATAGTATATATAAATATAGAGGAATTATATTGCACAAATGTTCAGTGCGCATCGTAACTTACGATTCGTAAGCAGATGAGCTATAGATACTTACATAGATGAGTGTACGGCAAATAGTGATGAGACTTCAATTACTTACGTAGTCGAACCGCTTTGCAACGCGCAATCGATAAGTCTTATAAATAGGCAAATTTTTACGTACTTACATTTTAAGTTTAATATGTTATTTCATAAACTATTATATAAAATGGAAAATGTATTAAGACACATGTACGTAATTTTTATCGTATGTCAAATGGATGAAGTGTGTCTGTTACATTTATAGCAAATTCATTGTAAATTTAAAAATTGTTAATATTGTCTCAATCAATTTCCACTGATATAAAGGAAAATATATTTTTATAACTCATTGCATACCACCTTTTTTGTTAGAATTTTTTTCATTTTGTTCAGGCACTCATATTTTATTGATTTACGTCGTCGATACTTAAAATAGATAAATACAGATTTATTTGGACAAACAGGTAACAAAAATGGAGTTTTTCGGGATGACCATGTATGGCCCTCAAAATTACATAGGCGATGTAATGAGAAAAGAATATAAGGAGCCATACAATAAAAATGAGGTTAAACCGCTAATGGATAAAATTGAAAAGTATACAACAATGCCTAAATCGGTATGATAATAGATAATAACAATTAAACTTGCTTAATTTAGAGGATATTTTTAAATATTTTAGTGAGTTTGACGTGATGAGAAGCGAAGACGTGTCTAATTATGATAATAAAATAAATAAGTATTAATATATAAAACTCTTACGTTACTGATTGACAAACAACACACGGCCGAAACTCCTGAACTACACAAGTAGCTGAAATTTGGCAAGGAACATATCCTTGGAGATTGTAGGAGAGCACTAAGAGAGAATTTTTGGTAATTCTATCCCGAAAACCCTTTGATATACACATAATTTTGGATGGTTAAAACCTCGAGTATACATAACTATTAAGTACTTGTTCCTCAGATTGTACGACCAGAAGTAGATGTTGTAAGAGTGATCGACTGTTATATTGGCAGAGTAAATGGATTTGCATACGGTTCTACTTTGAGATTTATTAAAATGAAACGTAAAGGTGTTATTAAGCCCGTCCATCCTTGTGAAATGTATCGCTTATCTCCAACGTCTTCTGTAGAGGTTAGTACACAGATTAGTCTATACACAGACCTCAATATAAGTACAAATAATGAGTTTTAATTAAGGTCAGTAAGTCTTTAATAACCATAGTGATGTTCCGGATATCCGTAACCACAGTCACCAATAAATATATCACAATTACAGATTTACATAGTATAATGCAATAAGTTTTTTAAAGGCGATGTTCTCTTATAACATAATAATTTTAAGATATTAATATTAAAAATAATATAACAATAATAGTGGTATGTATGTACGTATATTTTTGTTGTAGTATGGCTGGTGGCAACATGATCCAGAGTTGTTGGGGAAAACTTGGTATCATACATATCCTAGACGTCCACAGCCTGCTTCTCCCAATACATTAATTCTAGATAAAGTTCGCAAAAACAACAAATATGCAACACTGTTTTGAATTCTAATGTATTGCTTTAGAATATATAGTAATGTATATTTTTATAAATATTATCATTTTTATCCCTATATGTAACTACACAGCTAAATAAATTTTGATATTAGAATAGTTACCTATATGGTTAGTACTTTTACTATTTTCTAATGCATTGAGGAAAAATTGATAGCATTATGCTATTATGTTTGCATATACGATTGCATGTCCACGATGCTCTTAATGTTTTATCTATAAAAACCTTCAAGTAATGTTCTTATATCGATGATAAAAACTAGCTTTGGACTGGCTTACATCATTTACCCTAGATATGAAAACAAGAAAAATTCAAAACCAACGTATTTAAGCAACCGGTTTTATTAACAGCAATTCTGTTTGCAAATACGGAAACCAGGATGCATGTATTCATACTTGAAAGTATTTTTAGGGATCCGTATTTCTAAAGATAAAAACTTAGTCAAATACTTAGATTCCTAGGGTCCCTTGGAGCTGTGAAAAAATCAAACTTCTAAGCCAACGCAATCAAAAGATACAGTCGTTTATGCTGCAAATGTTTGCATTTTCGAAACTCGCAAGGCAATCAAAACCTACAGGGTATTTCGTGAATCAGAATGAAATATGGCACAAAGTAACGTCAAATAGCACAGATAAAGGTACTAAGTATTCCTTTCTTCATGAACGCGTGGAGGTATAAACCTGCAGTTCATATCAAATACTCAGGTCTATATTGTAGTACTTTTACTGTGTATAGGGGCAAGTCGTACTCGCACTTGGCTGGTTTTTATCTAGAATGAACTGAAATACTTGCAAGTATGCTTAAAGTATTTTACTGATAGAGTATACTTGCAACATTTTACTTTAAATACGTAAAATAATACTTAGAAACCTTTTAATTTTTTGAAACTAAGCGCCACCGACAAGACGAAACGAACTATGTTTGTCGTTACAATTCCACAAAATTGCAATTACTAGAAATTATAAGTACACACAAAATTCGTAAATCTAAATTAAAGTACGAAAATACTTTCAAGTATTTAACATCCGGTATCTGGCCCTAGTATTTACTCAACCACTTACCAAGTAGCCTTGGGACGTGATTTTACAAATACGACCAATGCATAGAAAGAAATATATTAGTATATTAATTGTTTGTTGCAAGATGGTTGCAAGTATGGAATAGAATGAAACATGTTCTTAAAACGAGAAAAAAAAACCTTTTTTGATATGGCTATCTATGTCGACTCGTTATTTTCTGATTTCTCTTCAGAATTATACCTTATCCTAACCGGTTTAGGTTCATTTTTGTTTACATTATTGTGACATGTAAAAACTATACCATAAACCATACACACTGATTCCTTCGAAAAGAATTATATCATTTACTTTTTTGTGTTTTTGATTTTACAATTTTTTTGAGAAATAATTAATTTGTATACTGCGGTAAGAAAGTAGAGAAATTAATAGGGACGCCACATCGTTTATTTTCCACCCAGGTTTTTGAAAGACTAGGTCAAGAGCCAAAGAGCCGTAAAAGAAAAAAGAAGTTACGTAGTGCAAGGTCATAGATAAATAATATGTAGTAAACTGCAAGGTGAAATTTGGATGTCTGTCAGCTGTCATTAATAACTTTTGACATATTTCATACTTTAGGTCTTTCTTTCGTTTTTTGACATTCAGCGTGATTGGAGACATCCTCGAGAATGTCGTAAGTAATTAATTATAATCAGTTTAATCATTGAATATTCTTAATTTTTTATAACTTTAATTTAAGATTCAATAAATTATATACTAATATCCAATGCTATTTTTATCCTTAGGTCTAAAGTATCGCGAGATACACTCTATGAGTGCGTCAATGCAGTTCTCCAGTCTTCAAAGGAGAAGAAACGTAACTTTTTGGAGACCGTCGAGCTCCAAATTGGTCTGAAGAACTATGACCCCCAGAAGGACAAGCGTTTCTCCGGCACCGTTAGGTATAATTACCTGGAAAGATTATTTTTGTGGAAATTTCATACTTTGAGGTTATAATTTAAGTGGGTTATTTCCACAAAAATGGATCTCTACAGGGAGTCAGTTTTGACTGACGGGACTTGACCCAGAGTCTTAAAATAATGGGTAGGTAGGGTAAAACCTACTGCTTACTTCCTTCCTAGAATCTGTGGTAAGCTTAGTGCTAAGGTGTAATTATGTTGACATATTACTCATTAACATGATGTGTATACTTATTGCATGTATTATCTGTTGATATTGATGACAAACTTTAACTGATTACTTCCTATTAATTGATTTAGCTTAGATGTGAACGTAATTTAATATAATCCAGTTTGTAATTTTAGGTTGAAATACATTCCTCGTCCCAAGATGCAGGTTTGTATACTGGGAGACCAACAGCACTGTGATGAAGCCAAGCAGCAGGATGTGCCTTGTATGGATGCCGAGGCCCTGAAAAAGCTTAACAAGAACAAGAAGCTTGTCAAGAAACTGGCAAAAAAGTGAGTTTTATTTATGATCATGTATTGTTTCTGTTTTTTTAATGATTAATCAGACTTTCTAAAAGGGTAGTTGGTCACTGCACCCTATACATGACATAGATAATGATAATTTTACAAATATTCATAAATGAGACTAATCATTTTTGTTTTTTAATTGCCTTTAATATTTTCAGATATGATGCCTTCTTGGCCTCAGAATCCCTTATCAAACAGATCCCACGTCTGTTGGGCCCTGGTCTGAACAAGGCTGGAAAATTCCCCGGTCTACTCTCCCACCAGGAATCCATGACTCAGAAAATTGATGAGGTCAAAGCTACTATCAAGTTCCAAATGAAGAAGGTAATAGATATTTCAAATATTATTTACTTTGGTTTAAAAAGAAGCTTATTCAGGCGATTCTTTTCATACCCAATGAGCTAGCCACCCATCATTGTTGTAAATCTACCAACTTTGGCATGAAAGGGATAAATATATAATACTGTAGCGGGTGGTAAAATGTGCTTAGTATGAATCTATTTTAAACAAAAATTATCTTATTATCTTTGAAACAAATTATTGAAATCGCATCTGTATGTGACTGTCACTAATCAGTTAATACATATTACGTATTAATCTTAGCAGTGTAATTAGTGAAACATTAGAGTTTTATATGTGTTTTCTATTGTCCAGGTGCTATGCCTTTCTGTAGCAGTAGGCCATGTTGACATGACCCCTGATGAGCTTGCACAGAATGTGCATCTGTCAATCAACTTCCTCGTGTCGCTGCTCAAGAAGCACTGGCAGAATGTGAGATCACTTCACATGAAATCCACCATGGGACCTCCCCAGAGATTGTACTAAACAGTAATAAATATTGACTTTTATTTTGGTTTTTTATTTTTCTTTTGCTAGAAAAATTAATGTAAATTTTTCTAAACGACCCACAATCCGTAAGACGTCACACTCACGAAAGACCCACATTCTCAAATTGAGGGTTTAAAGAATATGTTTGCCAATAACCTAAACTCCCGGGTTTAATCCCTGGCGGGTTCAAGATGAAAAATATACGATTTAATTGAAATATTTTCTTATTAGATCTGGGTCTTGAATGTTTATCTACAATTCTATACGTTAAATATAGTTTCATTGAGTTGAGTATTCCCATAATACATGTCTCCAAACTAAGGCTAAATAATCTGTGTGATTTGTCTTGTCCCACTTTAGCTAAGTCATCGTCCCTATTCATAACAAAGGAATAAATGAGAAGGCAATAGTGATAAATTGTTGTATTACATATTTCTTAAACTATATCACTTATACTCTTCGAATCAGGATTGATCATTTCATCATCGCTGTCATCACTATCATTGTCATCAGGCAACTGTTCATCTCCATCTTCAACAGATTCCTCGCTCTCTATACTCTGTTGAGTAGCTATAATTTCACCATGTATATCCTTGTTTTTGAGATTACCCATCCAAAAGGCTTCTGAACATTTATTAGCGGCCAGCGCGGCTTTGACCTTGTAAATGAATGTTTCCAGCAACTCTCTCATGACTGGCACTTTACTCATTAATACAGTATCCTTTTTAAGCCTTGAATGGCAACAAAGTGATTGCAAGAACCTCGTCGATTGTTGGAGGATCTTGAGAATTTCCAACACTTCTTCGGTTTCAGTTTTAAGCTGTATCTCCAATATTGGTACACCTTGAGACATGAATAGCTTCAGTATAGGAAGTGATTTTTTGAAAAATGCTGACAAGTTGTTTCTATTCTCAAGTGTTTTTGCAATATCTGACATGTGTTTCAAAATGATTGCTACATCTTTCCACAAATCTAAGTGCTCAGAATTGGTTAGCCCTTTATTTAAACGTGCTCTAGTGGCATCATGTACAGCTGTGCCAAGATTTCTATATAATATTGCAAAATTATTCTTATTAATACATTTAAAAGTATTCAATGTATCATTCCGACCCTTTAACAACTTTATATCGTTAGTCAGTTGTAGAGTCAGATTCTTTAGTGCTAAAATTTCATTGTTTAAGAAATAAGTTGAAGCTAGTCTATCTAAACTTTGATTAAACACTAGACCTTTTTCTGGCGCGCCTTCAGGGTTTCTCCATTTTTCTGACAAAAATGCTTGTGTCATGTCTCTCAATACTTTCAAGATAGAAGTGTTATCAGAATATACTTGAATAGACTTAATAAAATCTATCAAACCAACAGCAGTAGAGAGTTGCAAACAATACTTTTGATGTTTTTGAAAGTGTTTAGCAACAGTTGTTATTAAATCTTTTAAAGCCACAGAGTTATTAGTGTTTGGGGCAATAGATCTCAAAGAACTTTTTAATAAAGCACTATGATGGTTTCTGAATCCAATCCATTTGAAATATATAGTATAGAAGTTATAGATATATTCTAAACTAGTAATACAATCAAACACCTCATTTGTTATAGTAAATTCTCCATCTTTATTGTTATCTGATAAATGTGCATTCAGTTTGGATGTTATAAATGTTAAGTGATTAGCAATTTTTGGCAGTACCTCACTCACAGACTTAGCACATTCTTCAGCTTTCTTAGGATCATATGTAACACATTCTTCTGGCTTAGAAAGAAAAGTCTTTCTTTTAATTTTAGCAATTAAAATTGTTTCCAAATTATTATTTACACATTTTAAAAGGAATTTCAATGATTTTATTGTAAGTTCAGATTCATCTTCATCAGAAGTCAAGTCTGTTTTTAATAGTTGAAGCAGGTTCAAATTTAAAGAACGGAGTGGAATGTTATGAATTGAGTCAAGTCTATTTTTGATTGAATTTTGATTTTGAGTTGCTTGAGACTTCACAGTTTCAGGTAACACAGTATCATCATGAACAGGTTTCTTCTGAGTTTTTTGTTTCACTGTTAGAATCTTCACAGGTTTCTTTTCTACTTGCTCGCCTGTGTATTTGTTTATATTGAAAGTGCTAATAGGTGGTTTGTAAGATATTTTAGATTTAAGGAGGACTTGTCCAATAAGAATTTCAATTTCTTCAATTTGTATAATTCTATTCAAAATTTTCGATTTAAGTGCTTCATCATTTTGCACAGAAAAGGCGTTTAGTAACTCTCTAAACCAATTTACACAATGAATTAAACAATCCAAAATATCTGATATTGCTATCGCCTCCATGTCTTCAATTATATCAATATCAAACTTTGGCATGACTATGGGACATCCTAGTAATGCATCTATATTAGATAAGTTTCCATCGTGTTGTTTAGAATGTAATGTCTGGACAAGTTGAAATAGGGGAGACAAAATCCCCACATGAATTTCTTTATTAGATTGCAAAGCTAATCCAGCAATGTTTATTGCAATAACTTCATCCATTTCGCTTTCTGCATTTAGACAGTATTGCATTGATAATTTTAACTCTCCTATTTCTTCTTTTTCTATATTATCTACTATAAAATTCTGTTGTAAATCATTAGTAACAGCATCTGTTAGCCAAGTTAAAAACTGTTTATTAATATATGTTGAGGTCTCAATAATTTTCGTAAGCTCATCATAAAAAAAGGCTATCATATCAGGGAACTGTCTGGTGCTTCGACTTATTAATTCTATAATTTGTGCTGCTTCTCTAAGATCCCCTTCAGATAAATGAGTAACAGATCCATAGCTAATATCATCTGGAAATTCTGTTGTGTGATCATTGTCTCTGCATGCCATAAGGTATTTGATAGCGTGTGTGCCTGCTAATATTCCTTGGATTTTAATCTTAGCAGATGAGCTACTCAATTCCTTCCGTATTATCATATGTATGTCATCTCTTATGACTGAGTTTTCATAACTGTATGCCAGGCCACATAATAAATTCATGACGGCTCTTATTTCGGCTATATTCATGTCTTCCATTCTATCTAACAATGAAAGCATCTGAACACTTTGAGGTTTTAAAATAGACATGTCTTTAGATGCAACATTATTCAAGATAAGTAATATGCTCAAAACACATTGTTTGCAATCAAGCCCTAATTGAAGGAGTTCAGCTACTATTGTTTGAGAGCAGTCTTCCAGCTCCGATAACATTAGTGTGTAAATATGTGAACCAAAAGATTCCACAACAGGGTCTCCTTTAGTTTTTAAAATTGAGTTTGTGAGACTGATCAGATGTCTAAGATAATGCTTCAGTATAGGCTTAAATTTTTGAAAGCACTCATCTATTAGCTCTTCCTTCAATATATCAAGTTTGATTTGTTTCTTTAACACATTTTCCACTTGACGTTGTTTGTCTTCAGATATTGTTGATAAAATCAAAAGTATTATGAAGTCAATTGGTTTGTGATCCGTATTAAGTTTACAGGATGCAACTACTTTCATCCAATAGCTAGCTATTACTTTTGAAGACACCATTGAATTTCTTATAGCTGTTGCTGTGAGAACTTGGCTAGAGGCAATATCTTGGGGTTTTGCTACTGATGTCGGCCAGCCAAGGGCATTTCGCAATCCCTGCACAGTTTCTAAATAAGCAGAATCACTCATTTTCCCTGGTATCAACAAAAATTTTACAAAGTTAGGAAAATATGCACATTTTGTTAAACTACCAAGAATATTTAATGTTTTTCTCTGAAGTTGTTCATACTGCTCATCTGACAGACAGAGGTAAGAAACACAATCCAAAATAGCAGGAATAAGATCATAATCCTCACTTAATATTCTATTCATCTCAGCTGCAACATTACTATGCTCTTGATCACCTATAATATCTGGAATAGCAGTTATTATTTCCAGTTTGACAATTTTCTCTGATGTTACATCAAGTAAATTTATGAGTTGTGTGGAAACTTTCTCTGTATTTGTGATATTGTCCACAGAAGAAAAGCATTTCAATATCATTTGGATCCATGGGCCACACTTGCAGGCAGCTGCCAGATCTATCGCTTTATCAAATATAAAATCTATGAGCTTATTTTGCAAAATAGGTACATTTAATAATATTTTGAAAATACTGTCATTTGTAGTATGTTCTTCAGGACTGTCCCCAGTAATTCTAACAATATTTGGAAACAAATAATGTTTGAATATATTGAGGTCCTTGCAATCTTTATTAAGATTAGTGAAAAAGTCATTGACATTTCGCGGATATTCTACATGATTTTCCAGATTCTTTTTAATGTTACGCACTATGTGAATAGTTTCTTGAGAAGCAATGCACTTTTCAGGGGGTTTTTTAATAGTTATTCCACTTTGTAGTAACGTTTCATGGAAATAAAGTTGTTCCGTTTCGTCAAAACTTTTGAGTTTCTTGATTTGGCTGCCAATACTTGCCCTTGACACCCTTTTACTCATGTTGGCTTATTAGCATCAATTAACTATTTATTAAAACTGTGCTAAGAAAATAGAAACAGTGGGAAAATTAAAATTTGACCCACAAAATACATACAAACAAAATAAAGTCTTTTGACATTTGATTTTTTTTGTTGGTAAAGTTTTTCCAATAGTTTTTCGGTTTTTCCTTAAATGAAAGGCAAAAGGGAATAACTGACTTTGACATTTGAATAATTTTACTTTTGTTTTTCATGGGTTGCTTGGTTTCCAAACTCTTCCCGATCTTTTTCCGGTGTGTATTAATGAATAAAGTGTATGAATAAATATGTGTACGAATAAAGTGATAAGTACTTTATACCGAAAATATCATGAGCCACAATTTTGTATAATACCTTCTTTAAATTAATTTGCAAAAATCTGTACATTAACACAACACAATATATCAAGAAAAGCAAATCTCTTGTTATTATCATGGGATCATACTGGTAATCATGTACAAAAATGTATACAGAGAAAACTGTGCTTAGTTTTTGTAAAAAGTAAAAAAAATGTCAAGTAAGTAAATTTCATTTCGTCAAAATAAACAACAGATATTTTTATATATTAAATGGCCGAAGTACATAGATTTCCTCTTAAAAATGAATCTGAATATTTCAACTCTTACAAAATTTGTATGGAAATCCCAATCTGTAGCTGGCTTTGGAGTACGTATTGTTGATATATCTTTCGAAAATAAATAACCTGAACATTAATTTGCAATTCTTGTAGTATGTATTCATATAATTTTTTCACAGTATCAACAAGTCAGAAACAAATGGGCTAATTGGTTAATGATAAGAGATGTTAAAAGACGACGAATGAGTGCTGAACACTTTCTTGAGAGAACAAGGATCAATGCTCTAAGGAAAAATGATGTGCTGCCAGTGGAAATTAGGGAAATTGCTGATAAAGAAATCAATAAATTTGAAATGAATGCTATTCCATTGAGAATCAATAATAGATGTGTTATTACTTCTAGGTGAGATATTTATTATGTACTTAAATAATATAAGCTGTTGACTCCTAGTCTTCCTATATAAGGTATTTAAATATTTATTTTATAAGGATACCTATGGTGATGGCAGTCAGTACTTAAATTACAGATCAGAATTAAAGAGTCATTTGATATAATATTTGTAAAATGATCTATATCTTATTATTGATACGTTAAAAATTAAAATTAACGTGTTTGCAGACCAAGAGGTATAGTCAAGGAATGGAGAATGAGTCGTATTGTATGGAGGCATCTGGCAGACTACAACAAACTTTCAGGGGTGCAGAGAGCTATGTGGGGTTAGACTAGTTTTAATAAATTGTGTAGAACATTATACTTGTATTGTATGATAATAAATATTATGATCTAACAATGATTACATCCCTGTTATGTATTTTCCTCTTCCTAATGAAAAAATTATCAAAGAATAAGCTTTATGTTGTCTGAAATTCATGAGCAGCAAGTTGGTCTAACTTTCAATATCTGTAACTGTTTTATATGTCTGTACTCTACATAGAAGAAATGAGTGTTAGTAAATTATTAGACTGAGTGACAATTATTAGGATGAAAAAAAACATATATGTATATTTCCTTTTTTTATGAAAGTAGGCAAAAGAGCAGGCGGGTCACGAGGTGTTAAGTAATCACCACCGCCAATCTGCAACCTGCAACACCCCCGGAGTTCACAGAAGCATAAAAATTCTCTTGAATTGGTCATAAACAACCCCCCCCCCCCCCCATTTTCATTTTCCTAGTTTTATTTATTACCTATAGGTATATACCTACCTATATGTATAGACAATAATAATTTCACAAAGTTATTATTTAATTTTAAAACATTAAAACCAACAACTATAGATACTATAATTTTACTGCAAAAATGTACTAGTAGATAGTCCGAGCTTGCTTCACTGGCTACATAAAATCTATGATTATTAAAAAAGTTTTACACTTTTGTGGTCCTGGTCCTGTGGGTGGAACCATTTCTAAGTTGGAGTAGAAATAAAAAAAATATCAGGATTTTATAACTTTTATATTAAAGTCATATTCTTAAAACTAAGCTTGATAAAGCTTACAATGGAATCGCAGCTTCACAACAAAGCTTCTTAGTCGAAGAGACCTGAAACAATGACAATAATTTTAGAAACTGGTATTCAGAAAATATACAGCACTTGTAGGTATTTTATTTTTATATTCTCAGTGGTATTTTTTGTCAATCATAAAGTTCTGAAGCTAATACATGCAAACATCATTGAAATAAATTGTTAAAAAAAATACAATAACAAATGTTAAGAGGCCCAATTTATACCTAATCAATAAGACTTTTATTATTCATCACATGGTAGAATAAAATTGTTACTATGTTTTTGTTACAATTTAGAACTAACTACAACAGTTGGTTGACTTGACAATATCGAGGGACTCTTAAGAGTGGAATGTGTACCCATTTTACTATAAAATGTGTGGTATACATGGTGTAATAAACTTGTACTATTTATTTATATTAGTTAAAGAATTGTCATATGTGAGTCTATCTGTAGAATGTAGCTAACATAAAGGGGCCATATTTCTTCACGATAAAATAGATGAAGCCAACTGAATAGTGACTTATCAACTTGTTGAATCTAAATACCTGTCTAACCTAAACTCACATTCCTAGTAATAAAATAAAACTTACCGAAACCCATGTCATCATCAGACTCTTCAGGTTCCTCTTCCTTCTTTTCCTCCTTTGCAGCCTCAGCAGCAGGGGCAGCGGTGGCCGCAGCAGGTGCAGCGCCGGCGGCCGGCGCGGCGCCCACGCCGGAACCGATGTTAGTGATGAGTTCCCTCACGTTTACACCCTCTAGGGCTTTTGCGAACAATCCGGGCCAGTATGGCTCGACGTCAACGGCAGCAGCCTTCAAGATGGTAGAGATCTTCTCGCCCTGAAATTAACGAAAATAACTATTTTAATGAATTCTATATAGTATTTAAACATTCTTATTTTAGATATTAAGAAAGATTCAATACATAATCCAGAGATGAAAATGGATTTCTATTTCCAACAACAATGCTACATAACCTATACGGTTTGAAAAGATACAATAAATACTTACAGTGACCGCGACATCATCATCAACAAGGATAAGAGCGGAGTAAACACAAGCTAATTCAGCCTTTGATGCCATTTTTATTAAAATACGTGCAAGTCGCCTAAAGGCCTTAGCTCCGAGAGAACAAGCACGTTTGACTTCTCAAAATTGAAGAGAAAGAGGGAGCTTGAAGGAAGCCCAATCTGTCAAATGCAAAATATGTCACTGTCAACTTTTTTAAAAACATTGTAACCAAAGATCAAGCTTATACATTTTATAACATTTATATTGTCATATTATTTAGCCAATAATAAATTGTTAAATTTATCTTTTTAGGGTTCCGTATCTGAAGGGTAAAACGAGACCACCTTTTACTAAGGCTCCGCTGTCTATCTGTCTGTCACCAGGATGTATCTCATGAACCGTGATAGTAAGAGATTTGAAATTGTCACAGATGATGTATTTTTATTGCTACTTTAACAATAAATACTAAAAATAAATATTTAGTTTTTGTTCTTTTTCAAACGAGATTTTTTGCTTGTTTTTGCTGATATTGATAAAGAAAACAGGTAGACGCTAAAATATTTATATAAATAAATATTCAGAAAATATTTCAAGCTGTTTAAACATTATTAAGCTGTTTAAATATTTCAAGCTGTTTATTACATTACTGTATAAACAGTAACTTTAAAATAAATAAATAATCAGATTTAAGCTCTGAGGCTCCCATACAACAAACAAAATTTCGACTGTCTAGCTTTCACGGTTCTTGAGATACAGCCTGGTGATAGACAGACAGTGGAGCCTTACTAATGTTCCCGCTTTACCATTTAATTATGAGACTCCAACAAAGCTGGATAAAAAACTAAAAACGGGATAAAAAAATACTATTTTAGTAGGTACAGACAGAGTGATCTTCGAAAGGGCTGATCTAAAAATATTGATGGCACTTCTGGAAGTTCAGAGCACTTTTTCGTGGAAATACCCAGGTTTATTCGTAGCTGGATCAATACGACATCGGAACCTTGAAGAAAAGAGCGTATAAATCCCTTAAAGCCGGCAACGCTTCTATGACCCGCCCAGGTGTTGCAGGTGTTTATGGGCGGCGGTAATCATTTAACATCACGTGATCCGCCTGCTTGTCTCCCTATTTAATAAAAAAAAAATATCTTTCTTAATTTTACATTCTCTGCATTAGAATAAAAATTAATATACAATCAATGAATAATAAGTACAATATTTATTTTAACTATTGGCAAATACTTACGTAATCTAATATGATCTAAGCTGTGAATGTATATTGTATAATCTAAGGATTATGGATGTATTACACAAAAAGTTGAGTTTATTGTATGTACAAAAATAAATAGGAAATCCAGCAGCATAAATAAAATTTATTTTTAAATAGACAATTCTATAAATTCAATTAAAGCAACAAATAGGTCTCAAAAATTATAATTATTACCATTATATGTATTTAAGTACAACATAGTAAGATACTTATATCTAAAGATTATTTTTACAAGAATTATTGCACTATGTGAAATGATGTGATGGATTAACTATATAAAGAGATTAGCGCCATATTACAAGTCCCACGAAAATAAATGATGTTTAACAAGCATGTCTCGTACACCTTCTTTTAAAGGTTGATTTTGTGTATCCTTTTTCAAAGGCAATTCCCAATCTGGGTTTAAATTAAATCCAAATTGAGATAGAATTCTCAACTCACATTTAATTTGCACCCATCCAGGAGAATTTATGAAAGACCATGGATGATACCACTTTTGGACTACATCTACACATGAGCATAGTACTTCAAGCCACAGATGTAATGCTTCCTCATTTAGGCCCATACAAATTAAAGTACGTAATTTAACATCCATTTGTGCATGAGCATTGTCATGTGACAGGTTGATTGCCTGAACACATCTGTATAGCAACTCTTCAGGAGTAAGAACTTTTCCATCTTCATCTAATCTATATGTCTTGCAGAGGACTAATCGACTGTACACAGAATTAAAGTCCTTTTCAACTTCTCGAGAAGAAGCTTCTTCAATAAAAAGCCAAGGGTGGCATGGGCCATCCAAGAAACTGGGTCTTTTGATTCCATGCAGCAAAACTCTTTTGAAAGCAGGAGCAAGAACTCCTCTAACTAAGTGAGCTGCTTTTTCTGTAACAGAATCATCTCCAGCTCTGCTGTATTTTACTCCTTTTTCATCAAGCAATTTTACAAATCTGGCTGGGAACCAGCCTCGAAGTCCGTTCAGTTCACCAATCCAGCAATGTTCATCTCTAGAACTAATCACTTCTATTACATCATTTTTTCTGAATCCAAGTTCATCACCATCTCTTCGTTCAAAATCTAGCAATGCTTTGGCTCGCCGCCTTTTACTTTTAGAGACATTCACATATCTTTCACGGTCTGCGGCATGACTCTGCATGGTGTAGTCAGCTGTGAGTTGTATTTCAGAAGCTAGCTGTGGTTCCAAAGCTAAAAAATGTCTGGCTACTTGTAGAATGGCTTCTCTTAGGTCAACAAGTATTTCTGTCTGTTTAACATTCTTTGAAATAGCATCTTCATTGTTACTATCTTCTCCAAAGAGTATTGTTTGTATAACAGATTTGCTTCTTTTTATCTGACGTCTTTGTAGTTGTTGTTTAGGGAGATTAGGAACTGCACCAGGATTACCAACAAGTGCTCCTTGGTCTGCCATTAGATAGGCCAGATGCCTGCGGCGGTGAGTGTCAATAAGTGTTGGACTAAGAGTATCTCCACATACCTCATCTATAGTTTTGATTAATAGATCAACATCATCTATTTCACCTGGTATATCAGACAAAGCATTAAAAATTTGAGCTGAATTTGATATTTCAGTAAATCTGTTTTCCTTTATTTTTAGCATTGCCAGTGTCACTTTGAACAGAACAATTGAACCATCAAGGAAAAATAAATCCCATATTCGTAATAATATTTTCATATGGACAATATTTGCATAAAGGGTTAAAAACCAATGCATTGTAATCAGAGAGAGCTCTATGTCATGGGCATTTAGAACCTGATCTATACCAGGCAGATATGTAGAAATTAAAGTTCTTAATACTTTCTGATCAGCTTGTATACCAATCAAAGTTGAAGAGTAATATGAGGCTGGCAGGAGATCTTCTACTGTTGTACACATTATCCAAAACGCATCTTCTTCTTCCATCAACAGCAAGAGCGAAGCAGCTATCATTCCTGTACCTTGACAGTAACCTATATCAGGATAAAGCCATGCCAACGCTCTTAAAATTCTACGCAGTCTTGGCACTCCAGTACTAGTTGGATGAGAAAAACACATATTGTTGGGAAGTATTTGAACTAGATCTTTCTCAATCTGTTTACTAGTTACTAACCCATCATCACTTGAAGCCCGTACAATTTCATGATATGTGATTTCTGTGCTGGCTCTTTTCTTATTGGCTCCACAAAGATGCATCCAAACCTGTGGACGAAGTGAATGTGGTACACCATCTTTAACCATTTTCTGTAATTTGTCAGTTTTTTCTAATTTACCATCTTCTGAGAAATTAATCTCTTTGCAGTAAAATTCCCACTGCAGACGATGTTGGTCATCTTCAACAAAAACATTGGCCAAAAGTTTACTGGAACTTGGTTCTGGTCCGTCTTCTTCATCTACACAAAATCCAAATTCGTCAAATCTGTAATCGGGCAGACCTCCACTATGACCTTCAGATTCGGGTTGTGCTAATTTAGCCATTATATCTTGCGGAACCATACTTGCAGTTAAAGCTGAGAAAGGACCCCCGGGTGAAGGTAAAAGTTCATCAGCGATATTAAGACCACGTATAGCATCAATAACATCTTCTGGATCATCATCAGCTAGCGCTGTACTAATTTTACGTTCGTGATCTTCACGTCCCACGTAGCCCTCATGATCTCGTGAACTAAATAATGATTTTGCGAGATCCATTGTTTCACTTTATTAATACTAAATAATAGAATATCCGATTACAAAAGCAAATCAATTTGTAAACAATTTACGTAGGTATACTATAGACAGACGTCACTCAGGCTCAGGGCTCAGCCATTTTCTTCTACATGTCATATCAAAATGTCAATAAATAGAGGGAGGATGTTGCCCATGGTCTTAAATATTCTGTGGTGTTCGGTATATTATGCACGCAAAAGGATCAAAAAAGCCCATCTGGCTTATTCATTTTAAATGTGCTATTGAGTTGATTTGTGCTCTTGAAAACGGGCTTCGAGAGTATATGGAAAATAGTACAATTCTTCTTTATTTATTTTTTCTTCCTTTTGGCAAAATACGATTTTTGAACGGAAATTATCGACATCCATTACCAAAAGAAAAAAATAAATGTCAAAGTCAATAACAAAAAGATGGCGATGTCGATATTATGTCTTTGTTTTGTTTGGTTATCTTTTGTAAAATTCCGATTTTGATGAAGATACCATTGTACTAAAATTTTATTTTAGCTTCAATATAGGTGAATTCGATTTTGAAATAAGAATTCTTATTTTGTAATATAAAATTTTAAGTGAGTATGGCTTATGAAATGCGGTTTATATGGCAGGACTATTATTTCGTAAGAATTTTCATGTTCTGATATATTTATTTGAATGGGAATGTGCATATACAACAGCATAGAAAGTTCAACATTGTCTACAAATTGCATTAAATTAATAAAATCAAAGCAAGTTTTCTAATTAGGATGGTCCTGAAAAGGTGTAGTATACAAGACTGTACATCATGTTCGACCAAAAAGGAGGATATTGGTGTTACTTATCATAAATATCCAAAAGATATTTCCTTGAGGGAAGCTTGGGCTGATGTTTCTCGAATTAGAATCAGTGACATACAACTCACGACGTTTGTTTGCTCGCGACATTTCCGTAAAAGTGATTTCCAAACTTACAAGGATTCTAAATATGTCCTGAAGTCAGGTATTTGATAAAATCTTGAGTAGTTAGTTACATCAGGAATGAGTATGTCAATCTATAATTATTTTCATAAATTACCTGGCTTTTTGGACCATAATCTATTTTTTTTTTGTTTGCATATATTGTATGTTATGTAATTAGATTTTGTATATGTTAAATGCTTGAGTAGACTGGAATTGCTAGAGAAAATTAAAAGTGATTATAGAATATTGCACTATGGAGTAGAATTCATGTAATGGTAGTGGCTATAAGACCCTGTTTATATATTTAATATATACCTATACTTATTTGTCAGAGATCTATCAATTTTGTTCAATATTTAGTATTATTTACTACTATTATTTATTACTAGTTTCATGAATATTTGTTTAATTCTTATATATTTACACCAATAAATATTAGACTGATTATATTGTAGATTATCCAATATATAGTTGCATGATTAACATTATGTAACAAGATTTTGTTGTATTATTGCTAAATTGTGTATTGTGTTTCAGATTCCATACCATCAATATTTCCTTGGTCAATTATGGACACTGACGGCGATTCTTCAGAAGTGAATGACCCAAATACTGAAAGTAATGTAAATCTTTATAAATCTGCAGAGACTGATGACGAGCAAAAAGAAATAAAAGCTCTTAATACTAGTAAGGATTCTGATGAAGAGAATTTAGATGCGATTAGGAAGTACATTGAAGAACAGGAGAAAGAGATACAGCAACTCACTTCTCAAAACAGTGAAAAGAATAATGCTAAGCCAATTAAAGAAGTCAAAGAAAGTAAATCCAGCACTGAAGAGACAATGGATGTAGCGTCAAGTATGATGGATATGATTCTGAGCGAGTCTGAAGCGAGGATTGCCAAGAAAGGTGGTACTGGTCCAATGAAGGGCGTTTCAACATCTGAGAAAGGTATTTTTATGTGAACAAAAAATTGTATAATCGTGTATGTATATATATGTATGTTAAATCATGCAGTTATTGGAAGAAATAATATTAAATAAAATTATATACTAATTAATTAAAATTACCTTGCCTATTACCTCTAAAATTGAGTTGACATAAGAGCAGGGCTCTATGAGCAGATCTTATACACTTTGTATATGCTGTGTTTATGAAATTACCACGAACAAGGGTTAATTTTTTCAGGAAACAGCAGCATGGCCTTGTCTGTGGGGTCTCAAGTGGAAGCTAAAGATTTTACTGAGTACTGGCATCCGGCAGAAATCATGGAGGTTGATTATGATGAGATGGAAGTGCTGGTACGCTATGAGAACCCTGCTAAGAGGTGAGTCAATATTAAATAATGTATTTTGGGGTGAATTTCCAATGTCTGTTTTATACTTATTGATCCTGCAATCTTCAGTGATATTGCTTAGTCATGTTCAGGTTATTTTTGTGCCTCTGATCATTTCCATAATACAAATGAGTTTTAAATCTCAAGTCAAATCAGTATACATCTTTATCCCTAAGGGGTCAGACAGAGGTATCTGAGTGATGAAAAGGTTTCTAGCATCACCAATGAGAAGGATGAGCAGCAGCTGCCATAGTTTACAATATTACTTCACTTCTGGACCAATTTTAATGCAATTAAATAAATCAATGGAATTCTTGTAGGCATGATGAGTGGATAAGTGTGAGCAGCCCTCGTTTAAGACCTCGGAGTACAATACCAGATGTTCAAGTAGAAGCTCCTCAAACCGAGATTCCTACCATAAAAACTTACAATACTATATCAACTGAGACAATACCAGTGTCTGATTCGGTCAAAGAGGAGTTGAAGACAGAGGACAAAGTTAAACTGACATTTGTTGTTGGTGAGAGGTGCTTGGCACGATGGAGGGATAATAGGAGATTCATGGCTACTATTAATAAGGATTTAGGAGAAGGTATAGTACTGAGGCATATATTTATTTACATACATTAATGATTTGAAAATGTTGCCAGATCGAACAATGCCTCTGCTTATAGGAAATAATTTTGTTTCAAATATTTAGAGAACAAAAACTTTGTTAGGTCGCATTTGAATTCCGAATAGAGGGTCTTTGATACAAATCTATTAAGCCGTGGCATCTTAGATCATTGTAAAATAATATCATCAATGTTAATATCTATTTTTTATGGGTCAGTTGAAATTGACAATTTGTTGATATAATTTCTAATTAAAGGGCATTTTTTACGTTCTGGAATATTAATGGTGAACAGTTTTTAAAAAAAACCTATGTAATAGATAAATACCTTAATTGTACTTGAATTTTGTTTATAGGAAAATACGAAATCGCATTCGACGATGGTTTTCAATGGAAATGCACAGTTTCAAGATTGTACAAGTACAAAGACAATCTTAGCGTGGACACCGGCTCACTGACCCCAAGCTCGTCAACGCCGTCACCAGTTCACCTGGGGGCTGGGCCGAGTACCGTTGCTTCCACATCGCTCCCACCTGTATTCCACACACATTTATTTGATCCAAATCGTGATTATTTAGGATCGAAGAGCGAGAGGCGTGAGATGAAAAGAAAGTTGAATGTCAAAGAGTTGTTCAATATTGGTCAAAAGAAACGAAAGAAAATTCCAGAAGAAAAACCTCCAAAAGCCCCAACGCCAAAGAAACCGAAAGTAGTGAACAAGAAAACGGTGGAGCTGCCAGCTGCTAAACAGAACAAGAATGATGTTCCAGGTAATTGTACAGAAGTAAACATGATCCTAATTGATTTGATAACTATAATAATAAGTATTTACAATCGTTATGAGACTAAACAAAGTGTTTTCATATTATAAGATATTAAAATTTATATCTTGCAATCTTATCCAATAATATTCCAATCTAAAATGGAAGTAATATAAAACTCCGCCCTCTCTATGTTAAGTTTGTTCTTATTATTCACGAATTGTTTTCAGAAGCAGTAGCGTCGATCATAGGTATGGTAAGCGAGGAAGTCGCCCAGACGGTAAAGAAAGAAAAATTAGAGCCAGTTTCTACTGATTCTGTAGAAGTGACTGATGCAAAAAGTGATGTCAAAGACCAAGAAGTTGTAAAAAACGAAGTAGTGGAGCCTCCCCATGATACTCTTGAAACAGAAGAAAAGGTACACAGTGATGTTTCAACAATTTCTCATGATACGTCAGCTGTAGAACGTCCTGCATCAACAGAAGCAAATGGAACAGAAAATGCTAAAAATTCTTCATTAATTATTGAAAATAAAGCATTAGAAATGGATACATCAAATTCTGAAAAAGACATACCTAGTAATCAAAATGTCGGCGAAAAAGATACGACAGAGGGCACTGAAACTATTAAAATTGACAATGTTAATGAAATACCAAAAGGAGTAAGTACTTTTGCAGGTTTAGTTTGATTATTATTTTATAATATTGATGTTTTAAATATACTTTGTAAAATCTAGGAAGTATACCTAAAATGCGCTGAATGCGCTTAAATGCACCGAAGACTGAAAATACTTCTTAATTTAAGCAATACAACAACAGGCAAAGCTTGATCGCTATGCAAGGCACTTAGCCTTGCATAGCGATCAATACAATATATTATGATTTTCGGATATAAATAATTAGCATAGATCATAGTATTGTACAATTTAAAAAGGTTCCTATGATGTATATCATAGGATTCTTCTTAAATTGTACAAAGTATAATGTTTGATTTTTTAAACAGATACCTGAAGAGGAAGTGAAACTTGAAAAATTCGAGTTACAAGATGAAGTGAAACACGAGAAGGTCATAGACAAAATAAAAGAAGTCATTACTAAAATTGAGGACGACCTGAACAAAGTAGATGCCGAGCCGCCCAAAGCCGAAGTTAAGGAGGAAATTAAAACCGAGGAAGTAAAAGTAGAAACGAAGGATAAGAGTAAAAAGTTGTCGAAGTTGAAGAAAGGTAAAAAGTTGAGGTTGTTACAGGAGAAGAAGGTAAAGAAGCAGGTGGAGAAAGTGAAGAATGAGTTGGAGGAGATGAAAAGACAAGTGGAAGAGATGAGGAAGCAGATGATGATGAAGACTGGGAGTGCGGAGGGGGAGGGTCCACTGCAGATGCCTGAAAGTTTCCTGTTGCCCGGCGAGTGGTGCTGCAAGTGGTTGAATGGCCAGCCGGTGGGCAGAGTGTGCGAGCTGGAAACTGATCCAAAAGAGGAAGCTAAAGGGGGGCTGCCAAGAAGAAGTGTACAGGTAGATTGTGATTGGGAGATTATTTAATTCAAACTAAATTTCTTCTCGGCTTTATAACATTAATATTAGTACTCGTAGATACGTATAAAAGAATATAAAATATAATAGACTACAAATACTATTAATTAGCTTATTATATGATGTGGCTAAAATGTTGAAATTCTGTCTAAAATTGCTGCAACATAGGTCTTTTAAACAGTCTTTTCTCTGATGCGCGTGTTTCCTGATGCCTGATGTGTGTTGCTGACTTTAAAAATGTGTAGTTACATTATTTTTAAAGTAAGTGTATTTGGTATGTTAGTATAATCATATGAATATTTTTAGTAAAATTAAAATTCTTACTAACTTTTATTATTTTAGGTTGAAGATAAACGGTTACCTGAGGGCTGGACCAAACACATGGTACGGAGAAGTCTTGGACATTCTGCTGGGAAATGGGATGTCGTTTTAGTTAGGTGAGTATTTTCATTCAGAAAGGGGGTTGTAGAATACTATGTGGTTGAGTAGTCTGATGAAAGTTATGTAAATGGTGTTATTAAAGTATTTTTGATCGATAAATTTTAATGCTTCTAATACTGAACGGTATTGTGAGAAAAGGCTTAAAAATATGCAATCACACTTTTCACAGTGTAATCAAACAGATAACATGTGACATTGCACACGTTAAGGCATGTAACATTGCCTAAATATTTGTACATAATTATGTTGTACATATAAATAAAAGATTCTAAACAAAACATTACACCAATTGTGTCAACCACAAAACTTGAACCTATAACATAAATGTATATGTATATCGACGTTAGAATGCAATCTTGTCGTATCTCGAAAAATGCGTTTTTTGGTTGCCTTCCTGGATCTAAAAAAAAATACTGCCTCGAACAGTCTGGGTTTCAATTTTCTATGTTTTTTTATTTGTTTAACGATGTTGAATTTTCGTAAAAAAAAATCAAAAAGTATGCCTGAAGTATTTTTTTCTTAATCCAAGAATTTAGTGGGGAAGAAACGCATTTTTTGAGATACGACGAGATTGCTTTCTAGCGTCGATATAAATACATACTAGCTTTTGCCCGCGGCTTCGCTAGTTATGTATAAATTCAAGATTAAACAATTTATGTTGTCAGTCCCGACAACCGTCGATTTCACACGAAGACTGACATGCGTAACTACCTGGAGAACAACCCGAATGAGGACCTGAAGAGATATGAACACGCGCTCATGGATTTTGGAGTCCATCTCAAATTAGCTCGGAGGATGGGCTGGTACACTACTACACCAGGTATGTACAGTACTCGAGTACGAAAATTTTATCGTTCTTGTTATGGTTATCGTATTTTGTATAAATGTCGGTTTAGTTCCTCAAAGGACCGTAGCGTCGCTACTCTGGTTATCATACTAAATTGATAGCCATAACGAAAATGTCAATTTTCTAGAAGGGTGGGGGGTAGTAGGGTAAAAGCATAATGATACTTATAAAGAAAACAAATTTATGTTACTTACGTTTATCAAATTAATGAATGATTGATTAAATACAATTTCTTAATAATAAAATAGCTGTGCTCAGCGAATTCGTTTACATATACATATTTTTTAAATATCAAATAAACACGACTTCGGTGTTTCATTAGCCTTATATATTTTTATTCTTGGAAAAAATGTATCAACTGAAAAAAAAATCAAATCGGACCTGTAGTACCATAAAGTCATACAGAGATCCTGCTACAGTGGTACTTCTTGATCCCTAACGGGTTAGACAGGGCTTAAATTAAAAGGCCACCCTTGTCTGAATGTTGGTTTATTGGTGGAATGGAGAATGACTAAACAATAAGTTTTCTATACTATTTTATCTCTACGCACTTTCTGAATCACCAATAAGCCCACGAGTTTCGCGATTCTGACTCTGTCTATCTCGTAAGGTGACGTGACACTGTATCTGTAAAAGTTCCTTATTCAGGCGGCACAGATGACATACCAGTGGTGACTCTTCCTGCCGGCACGCTGAATACAACGTCTCCATTGGTCAAGCGGAGGAAACTCAGTCTTAAAAGCAGACCACGACCCATTAAGATCAAAGTTAAGGAGAAAAAGAGGAAACTCGTCCGATCCAAACTCAACAATGAAGGAATGGTGAGAAACAAAACATTTTTATGATAATGACATTCGTTACATTTTTTTCTGTTTTTAACCCCCGACGCAAAAAAGGGGTGTTATAAGTTCGACGTGTGTGTGTTTGTATCATTTGTCATTATAGTTTCTAAAGGGATTGACCTATATGGATAATTTGCACGCGGCTTCGTTCACGTCAATTGTTTTTTTCAATTTTAGGGGGGAGTGTTACCTACTCTAGCTCTTCAATTATCTCCACATAAAAATCACACTAATCTGTTTCTCCGTTTTGACGTAAAAGACTGACAAACAAAGAAACACAATGTTGATATTGATACTCGAATATTTTGTCGTTTCCAATAAATGCTTATAGTTGCTCATTATTTGCTCGTCATCTGTTTGGTGTTTAAATAAATAAATAGTATATTTTTATTAAATAATTATAAATTTTCAGCCTTTATCGGAAGAGAAATGCGGAGCATCTCGGTCAACCGATGGCGAATATATGGTGGCTGATCATTTTGTACCGCTCCCACCTAGTGACCCGCCTTTGGAAGATGGCTACGGTGAGTGCTTAACGATTGTATAATTACTTCATTATCTACTTCGTATAGCTTAAAAAAAATAACACCAAAACACGTCATTTACAGCAGCTTCATGTTTAGAGCCTATCTCGATGCATGATTATACGCTAAATCCATCTACTCCCCGCGGTTTTGATCACTCGCATTTATTTACAATTTTTTTTTCGTTCTTCAGTATATGTGGGCTCACTAAAAGTGCAAATCATCGACAATCTCCTCCGCTGTCCGGCTGAGGGTTGCTTAAAAAACTTTCGAAATAACACCCTCATAAAGATGCACATAAAGCATTACCACAGGGAACTGCGGAAGATGTTGGGCCGGACTCCCAAAGTGTCAGATTTGGCTTATGCCAGAGCCCTGCCCACGGATGTGCCACCACCAAGAAGCAAGGAACCAGAATTAAAGACTCTTAAAGTGAAAATACCGAAAGTGACAAAGAAAGAGGAGATTAAACTCGAAGTGAAACCAGAATTGGAGGTTGAAACACCGAAGACTCCAGTCAGGGACTTTGAAATTCCTAAGCAGGATTCACCAAAATTAAGAAACGCTTTGATCAGTAAACCGGTGAAAAGGCCCAAAGTTTTGCTAC
The DNA here is from genome assembly GCA_020352625.1 of Cactoblastis cactorum. Lineage (NCBI taxonomy): Eukaryota > Metazoa > Arthropoda > Insecta > Lepidoptera > Pyralidae > Cactoblastis > Cactoblastis cactorum. The sequence goes on from JADGIL010003323.1 coordinate 26,513, forward strand.
CGGTGCGGAGACCGGAACCGGAGTTGGAACCAGTGGAAGAAATGGTAATCGATGAATCGATACCGGAGCCAGAGCAATTGATCGATATTCAAGATTTTGAAGCTTCTATATCCACACACACGGTTACGAAGCCGATTACTTTTGAGAAGAGTAAGGTTATAAGTGAGGATGATGAGTGGTACGGTATGAATTCAGATGTGGACACTCAGTCTAGTTTCCCGAGGTCTGGGAGTCCGGACTCGAAGAGTATGGATCAGAAGCTGGTGTCGTCGGAATCTAATGAGGAACAGCAGAAGGATACCGATATGTACACATATACTGAAAGTGAGTTTTAATTTTTTTTTTCTCCGTTCTCTTTCGAGGGTACCATTGCCTTTTTTTTCTTTCACAGGGTAATAAAACTATTATTATAATCTATCCATATCCTGTTCATTAGTCTAGCTAAAACTCGAGAATGTCTCGAACGATATGGCTAATTTTGTTATTGAAGTATTTGTAGAAGTTAGGGATGGCTTAAACAGTGAAAATCTTTGTTATTCCCACGGGAGCAAAGCCGCGGGCCCAGATATACATATATTAAAATAAATTAGGTAATGCTTTAAGACATAAAGCTAAAACTGATTTTAATTGTTTTTGTTTAATTTTGTTTCGACGTATAATTTCGCAAATATGAAAGCATTTACTGTGGAAAAGTATACTAATAAATGATAGTTAAATAGTTATTACATTCGTTGAAAAAAAAACGATAACTAAATTGAAATACAAATGATGGATTCACCACGTGATAATCAGGTAAATAGCTGTTATCTTGGGAGACCACACTCTTCAGAGACGCTTCTCTAATAATGCTATGTCAGCTATAAAAGTCTTTGAGGGTATGTTTGTGAACAGACGGCGAGCGCATCAAAATAGTGCACATGAAGCGCGAAGAGATCATCAACTGCCACTGTGGCTTCAGAGAGGAGGACGGCCTCATGGTTCAGTGCGAGCTCTGTCTTTGTTGGCAGCACGCGCTCTGCCACAACATCCAGAAGGAGTCCGAGGTAATATACATATAATTGTATATCTACACTTAGAACTAAATATTACAATGTAAACAAATGTTGGTAAACCTTAATAAATAAAAATATAATCCATAAGTTGCGGTGACCGCTTGCCATAAGGGGGTCACCAAAAGACACGTGAGCCGACTGGTATAGAAATCATTTTAGTATTATTAATACAAAGGTTCTCTAAACTTACTGAAACGATTTTGATGTAATTTGGAACAGACATGATGATAGGAAGTTTCATATGGGTTCTCGTATTTTATATTGTTGCTGTTACTTTTCATATCATGCTTAGAGGAAATCATTTTATTAAGGCTTAAAACAATAGTCTTGTAGCGACTGAATAGTTATGTAGTTAGACGTGTTGTGTATACTTATAACGTTATTGTAGAACATCGCTCTGCGTGCCTACGTCACTAATTATCTTAGGCGCTACAAGATGCTTTAAGATGTTGTTATGTTGTAAATCGTTCATTGTCCACTGGTCTTACTGGTATCATTTAGTAGCTATACACCCCGACGTGATAAGTGGTACATCCAATAATGTAAGATCTCCCCACATTGGTGACATCCTCCACAGTTTTATCAAAATGTTACACTGACAATTGGCAACATACACCAAAATTTTATTAATTAAGTTTTAACTCTCAGATTTAACTTTCAACGAACTAAAGTAACGTTGATTATGCCCTAAGGTCCCAGAAAAATACACATGCAGCATATGCCTGAACCCTCGTCGTGGGCGTCGCTCCAAACGTTTCTTGCACGATCAGGACCGGTTGTACGAAGGGTTGTTACCCGGAGCTAGGCCGAGTGAGAACTTGAGAAGGTCGCACGAACTCTCTGGCAACCTGCTGAGAATACAGGACGCGTTGCACGCACTACAAGTCAAATACCATGTCGCTGTGTGAGTTGTTTTGCATATATAGTATATACGCAAGATCAATAAGCATATTGTATTTTGTAATTTACCAGTGTCTAATGAATCGGATTTAAGGTTTGTCAGTCGATCTAGGATCTGCGGGCAATTAAAACGGTCACAAATCTTTCTAGAAGCTTGTTGGGCATACAGGAGGCATTGCATGGGTTATGTAAAACTTAAATAAGATCAGTATCTTTTTTTTCATGTACTCCTAGTGTGAAAATCCAAAGTATATGTATGATTATTATGGTCGGCTACCAGAATAATTAATAGACATATCTTCCAAGTTTCAACCACATAATACCTTATTATGTCTTTCAGTAAAATGACTGATGACATAATACAGATGAATATAAAAAAAATTAGTCGCTTTTTAACTCTGTCAAAGCAATTATTATTGTGGCAATTTTCATAACACATAAACTATCGTAACAAGCTGGCAGTCATATCAGATGCAGTTTAGGCAGCTTCGAAATGAAATTAAAGAAAAAAATACAGTCAATAAAAAAAAATTAAATCTAGTAATCCAATTTCCTTCTTACAGTAAAAAAGACCACCCAAAACTGTACCTTTGGGCCAAAGACTGGGAGAATGGTGACATCAACCTGACTCAGGAGCGTCTCAACTCAGAGTACTCCGATCTCAACATAATGATCAACTCCATCGGCAAAGAAAACATGAGGGTCAAAATGGATGATCTCAATCACATTGATATGGACGACCGGTATGTATATAATTTATGAAATAAATGCATTTCAAGATTTTTATATGTAACACACTAATCACACATTTAATTTTTATAAAATATATAGAGGCACATCACATAGGTTGAGTTAGTCATTTATGACCGGTTTTTTTATGATTGGTTCAATATTTCCTAAGATTAGCATTTATAAACAAAGAAATAACCAAAGTTACAAACTTTACCTTTTTATAATATTTGTATAGATATGTAACTAGCGAGCGAACTGCACTTCCCCCGTTCTTGTAGGAATTATGTGAAAAAAGTAGGTTAAAAATTTTTTTTGAATTTTTACTATTTAACACTGAAATATTTTTTAAATCTAATTTATGATTTTTTGAGATAAATCTACAAAGTTAATATTGATGATGTAAATGTGTCTGTTAAGTAAAATTATTACTATGTATTTTTGTATATAGAAAGCTGTGGGCATAAAAAGGCAGAAATATACATGATTTATTGTTGTTTGTGTTCAGAGTGGGCCAGCGGGACGGGATGACGCCGGTGCTGCTGAGCGGGCTGCTGTCCAGCCCGGGCGGCTCGCGGGCGCTGGACCTGCCCGTCTCCAGCGCCGACCTCGAGCGGCTGTGCTCTGTGCCAGGTACAACAATCCGCAATACTAAAAAATACCTAAAATTGTGTCTAACCCACAGAAAAATATTTAATACTACATTTCTGTCCACGTGTAGTTTTATATTTTTGCCAAATTACATACAATCTATAAATTATGTTAATGTTATTCTGATGGATAATCTATATTTCTATAATGTTTCACCTTAGTCTGATTGTAGTTTTTGCAAGCATGAGCTCATACATAACATTCGAATCTTATTAATGACAGTTTATTATACCTATTAATTGCTACAAAAATCCTATCTGCGTCTACTCGTCGTGATCTAAAAGTTTCCTAAACCTATGTTACTGCAGAAGGTCTAGTCAATATTCTGCTAAAAATTTGCCAAAATTCATCAGTTTTCATCTAGTAGTTTTGCGTTACTAACAAAAATCGTCTCTATAGAGAGAAATATAATTAATAATAATATAAATATAATATCATAGGATATTAATTTCTTCTTATGACTTCTAGAACAAGAGTTACCCCGCGGGCCGCAGCCTGAGGCGGCCATAGAGAACGGGCCGTGCCGCGAGCGGCTGCTGCGCCACATCCAGCGCTGCCAGGCCATCATCGACGCCCGCCTCGACTCCATTGAGGCGCAGGTGGCCGGTGAGCGATCCACTTGTTGTTTA
>JADGIL010003327.1:5517-15875 GCA_020352625.1 Cactoblastis cactorum
GCAACCCAACCCAACAAAAACACACAACCCACAACAAACAAACACACACACACACAAACAAACACACACACTTTTATATACGGATAAGTATGTATGGCGCTAAGCCGTTCGTGCGCGAGTCCGACTCGCACTTGGCCGGTTATTTAACGGTTATTTATATAAAAGTATAGATACTTTAATGTACACAAACAAAATGGAACAAGGGTCGTGTATGAGCAAGCAAAAAGATAGGTATGAAAAGCCTAAATTGAATCCAAGGGTAAAAAGGCACCTGTGAATGCTAACGGCCACTTCCCCCGGTAATGGACATGCTATTGAGGGAATTTTGCTTTCAAAATGGCGGTTTTAAACACCGCACAATGCGAAATGGAAATGTTCATTTAGAAACTTGATTTTTAATGATTCACTAGTGTTGCCACTCAATAGTCTATCGATAGCGCATCTATAAAATAACAATAGTTTCGATATTCGATAGTTCGATAATTTGTAATAGTATCGATAAAATATTCTTTATTATCGATAATTTTTAATAGTAACGATAATATTCTTTAGTATCGATAGTTTATAATAATATCGTAAGATTTTAAAAGAATCGATAATATTCAACAGTATCGATATTTTTCAATAGTAAGAATAGTTACCATTGGTACCGATACAATCAATAGTAGCATTCGATCGAAAACTGAATCATAACTAACTATACATATAATAAAATTGTAACTGAGCTAAGTCTGTACTTGGGAGATATTTAAGAAAAACATATATAGGGGCTCTTTATAGGACCTATAGCAGCCAAAACTATTGCTTTTAGAATTTTTGTCTGTCTGTATGTTTGTACGCGCATCACACAAAAACTATCAAACGGATCTGGATGAAAATTTGGCACAGCGATGGACTATAACTTAGAATAAAAGATAGGCTACTTTTTATCCCGAAAAACTGTATGGTTCCCGAGGCATATAATTTATTATAACCGAGCAATACGGTAGGTAGGCATTGCAATTATTGCAAAATTTACGCAGACGAATTTAGCTAGTTTTACAAGAAAAGCTTGTCTCAATAACGAAACGGTGAATAAACTAATTATTTCTAAGCCCTCAAACAAATAAATTTAGGCCTAAAAAGCCTTCGAGTCGAATCATTTCGTAAGAGAAATACTTATAGATTTTATTTCGACAACAGTTTTCCGCTCGACGGCGCAAGGAATAAAGCTATCTTTGTGTAATTTTATAACAAAAGAAAAGTTGTTTTCTTGATAATTTTGAAAACAATGCCCGCTGGTTTATTGAGAAATATTGTTTACTAGCTAATGTCCGCGACTTCGTCCGACCAATGGATACTATAATATCTTGTCAGCTCCTTGCTTGGTTACAATAAATTATATCCCTCGGGAACAATACATTTTTCAGAGATACAAAGTAGCCTGTCTTTTAATCTAGGTCATAGTCCATCGCTGTGCCAAATTTCATCCAGATCTGTTCGGTAGTTTTTGTGTGATGAACGTACAAACATACAGACAGACCAACAAAATTCTAAAAATAATAGTTTTGGCTTCTATAGGTCCTATAAAGAGCCCCTATATATGTATTTCTTAAATATCTCCCATGTACAGATATAGCTCGGTTACAATTTTATTATATGTATAAGATGTCTACAGATATTTTTGGAAGAATTTTTGGCAGTACTCAAGTTAACCTCGTCACTGAAATGTACATGTTGTGACCACTCTACAGGCTTTTAACTTATCTCCGCTGAAGTGGAAAATTGAATGATATTACTATCACGCCGGTACATCTGATAAACTGATTTTGTAAATGTTCTGCTATTGACTAAACCTCTTATTTGATATTCATACATTTTCAATATTTTATAGGCAAAAAGAAAACAGTTTTTTTTACATAAATATCATTTTTGGCACAAGCTTTCACCGTCGTCAGGAACATCTGGTGGCATTACATGCGTGACGCAAATTTCAATTCCGTGCAGTTAAATCGCGGTGTTCTCTTATTGGGAGACGATCCTGTGTGCACCATTAGGTCACACTGGTCATAATAATGCATTTTCACGGATAATAATGATGCCAAATTTCAGTTCAATCGGACATCGGGAAATGGATAAAATTTAATTAATATGTTTGCACGGCTATACTCACGTTCATTTTTAGTCGGTAACGCCGACGACCGTTTCGACCTATTCAAAAGGCCATCTTCAGGGCGAGTACTAGGAACGTCGCGGCGCGGCTGTTTCTTGTGCACTCACCGTATAGCCGTGCAAACATATTATGTCTTCTCGCGTGACTTTCAAAGATAAAATTTAGCTTGCAGGATTTGATTACAGACAGCGGGGCAGATGAAACTAAATAAAAGTTTGTAAAAGATAGTTACAAACCACCAAGTTTACTCAATAATACGCAGGTAGAACAGCGATATAATATGTAAATAGGGGCAAACATATACATAGGTGCTAATCACACAGATTGAGTTAGCCTCAAAGTAAGTCCGAGATTTGTGGTATAGGATACTAACTCAACGATACCATATTTTATAGCAAATACAAATATGAACGATCATCTAAGATCCAGGCAGTCAGAAAAAGATCATTTGCCATCATGACTAAACCATGATATTAGTTAAATAATGAAAGATTTGGAGCAAAAAACTGTCTTTCGACAGGATCACGATCAAATTCCATAGCTTTATTTTATTGATTTTCGATACGGATACTTCATAATAAAGCCTACATTGTCGTAGGAGGGTATTGTCCACGCTGTCCAAATGACAATGGATTTTATTCCGTCAATCTTCCTGATATGTCTCGGATTACGAGTGACGAGATAACAAACAGTGTAGCGTTACTCCATAAGATAAGATACGTATAATGAGCTGATATTAGTTGAGCAAATACTAGGGTATTTTGCTGCTCAAAAATTGGCTGACATAATGTAACAATTATTTTTGTTTCAAAGTTGGTTAAGGTCATAAATTTAAGATATTGTTTGCTGTATCTAGAATCGTATTGTAATTATATCCAACTAGCTAATGCCCGCGACTTCGTCCGACGGTTACCTACTATAAATTATATTCTTCGGGAACCGTACATTTTCCGGGATAAAAAGTAGCCTATCTTTTATTCTAGGTCATAGTCTATCGCTGTGTCAAATTTTATCCAGATTTGTTCGGTAGTTTTTGTGTGATGCGCGTACAAACTTAGAGACAGTCAGACAGACAATAGTTCTAAAAATAATGGTCTTGACTTCTAAAGGGCCTATAAAGAGCCCCTATAATTTTTTTTAAATATCTCCCATGTACAGACAAAGCGCAGTTACAATTTTATTATATGTTTAGATTACACCCAAAAATAAATCAAAGTTTTCGTTCTCAAGTTTTATATTGATATAGATATTTTGTATACAAATTCCGTATCAAATCTGTATCCCTTATAAAGTAGACAGAGCTAAAAATTACAACAACAGAAATAAAAGCTACACTTAGCAGAATAGTGGGTTTGTTGGTAGAATGGAAAATCAAATATAGCGACAGGTTGCTAGCTCATCGTATATTAAAAGAATCCTCATATTTTTGCCCTTGCCCTTGATTAATTTTGCAATCGGTGCAAGAAGAGAAGCATCTAGCATATTCTACGTTTTAATTTTTTTGATCCAGACCAGCATAAAACTTTTAATATCTTTATTATGTCTGATAAAGCGGCGGGCTTTAAATTATTCAAAGAATTAACTAATAATGGTTTATTAGTTAATTCTTGGTATGCCTCCTAAAAAGAAAAACTTGAACAATACAGTTTCATAGTATTTGTGTCCATTATCAACGCATTTACATGTCATCCACGTAACAAATCTATTGTGAACCATTTACAATGACTGCCTTAAAATTATTATCACTCACCTTAACGGGAGACGATGACAGCCAAAGTTGTATCAAATCTGATGTCATAGATGTACTTCGGGCTTCATGCCGGGGCATTGGGGATAAGGGTCCAGATGACGTTAAACTATGAAGCCTCTGCACTTCATCAGCACTTGCACATTCCCTTATGTATTTCTCCAAAATCTTAGGTTTACCCTCTAATAGCCTCTTCAATTCAAATAAGTCGTCTTCGCTCACATCATCAGGCGACGATCTGTCTATAACCTCTTTGAATTCATCAGAACATTGCATTATAAGTTCATTAGTAGCTAAAACGTCTAGTACAACCTTATTGCCTAATTGTTCTGGACTAGACCTATCTATTACTTTAGTATAAGCATCATTATCACATTGTCTGGTACTTTCCAAATCTGTTTCACAACCATTGTGTTCTGTGATCTCAACAATTGTTATTGGTGGGTTTTCTTTTAACATGTTGTTATTATCATTGAATTCAGGGTTGATTATGTCTTCGGGGATTTCGTACATCAACCTCATGAGATCTTGTGACTTTCGCAGTCTCTGTTCGTCAATAGTCGGTTCCCTTTTGCCATTTTTATGTATTTCTTGCGCGAAATTGGCACAGTCATCTGTTTTTTTGTGGTCGTTCTTTTTGGTGACGACATCGATGGTTTCCTCGGAGGTCATGGCAGGATTAGTTATGGAACTTGTTGGGTTGGTAGCGACTTTCTGCCCGGGTGTTGCTCAACATTTCTTGAACAATCTTCAGAGGATTTCCTGTGAAGATAAAAATATTACAATTAATAAAAAATATAGTTTTGATTGACACCGTTGTTGTGATCACGTTATATAAAACTACTAGTATTTTTAGGCTCTTAATCAACCGATCAATTTTATTGTTTAACAAATAAGTACTGTTCACAATAACATAAACTTATTTACAAAACAATTAAGAGTCTTATCGCCTGTACCAAATTCTTATTCTACGGTAATACTCATACATGCTAGTGACTTTGATACCGCATTCAGGGCCAATTCCCGACCTATTACTTACGTCCGCATAGTTCTACGAAGAGTATTATTACTTTAAGCATGATCGCTTGGTGTTGTTCAGTGATAATATAGTTTTTGGGGGTATTTTCTATAAAACATTCGGCCTACTGCTTCTTTTATATTCTACCACTAGCTAATGCCCGCGACTTCGCCCGCGTTGATTACTTAGTACTACTACAAGAAATTATATCCCTCGGGAACCGTACATCTTTCCGGGATAAACAGTAGCCTATCTTTTATTCCAGGTCATCGTCCATCGCTGTGCCAATTTTAATCCAGATCCGTTCGGTAGTTTTCGTGTGATGCGTGTACAAACATACAGACAGACAGACAAAAATTCTAAAAACAATGGTTTTGGCTTCTTTAAGCCCTATAAAGAGGCCCTATATTTTTTTTTTATGAAATATCTTCCATGTACAGACAAAGCTCAGTTACAATTTTATTATATGTATAGATTACCTATAGGCTTAGACACATAACTTTTAAGAATAAACAATGGTGGTCAAAATGAAATACTCCTAAATCAGCTGCATGCCCTGGTGTCTATGTCGTTGTAATATATGTGAATTTGCAATTTAATTTATGTAGTTTTTTTTAAATTTCGAGACCTGTTTTATAGGACACAACTTCAACAAATATTTAAAATTATATATATGATAAACGCCCATAACTCAGGCCAATCAGAAAATAATAATTTTATTTTTATCATGGCCTGACTGGGGTTCGAAACCGGGACCTCCGCCTACCGGGTAGACCATTAACATTAACCATTAAGCTAAGAGGTTGATAATTTTGACCGTACAACCAAAAAAAGTCGCATTTGAGACATCAATCAAATACCATTTCTCTTAAATGATAGTCATTTGCAGAGAAATGATATGATAGCCTCCCCCTTATGATAGCTCCTCCATTTGACACTCATTAGTACAAATTTTGCGTCATTAGACATCAAAGCAAATGCTTAGTTGACGATGGAACCATTTCTACATTATAATAATCTTGTTTGGGGAGTGAGTCCTCGTAGAACTTAATTCTGTGTAAGGAAGTTTAATTTTGAAGATCTATCAGATTTAAGTCAGGAAAAGAATATGTTTTTATGTATTTATACATATCGAGTCCTATTTTTCCCGATCACGTGGGACTTTTGCATAATCTCGTCTTAGCAAGCAGCTGCGTACTAAAAAGATGTAAAATTTAAGACCCCTAGCACCTGTAATTAAGAGATAAAGTTAGATTGTTTTTTTGCAAGGGCTAATCTTCGGAAATAATTATAACCGATCATGAAATTTTTTTACAGTCTGAAAACTTCACTATTCAGGAGTGCCATAGGCCGTGCCCAACGAAGTGGGCACGGGTTGGCTAGTTTTTTATATTTCGCGAGTGTTTTCGCTTTTATATTAGATAGACAGGTATAATATTATCTGTATAGAAGTATTCCTATAAGCGGATGAGATTAATAATATAACTCCAGGAAGATTTAAATAATTCCTTCACTATTAGTCCATTTATCGAGGTAGGCTATAGGCTACTTTTTATCCTGTAGTTCTTATGGGAATGGAAGCGATGCGAGGGAAACCCCGTGGGGATCGCTAGTTTTCTATAAAGGGTGAAATATTTCGGAAATAACCTCTAATTTTTTTTAAATATGCCGATATAGATATGCAGTTTAATCTGGATCTGAAAGCTATCTATATTTTTAAGAATGCTCACGTGAACGAAGCCATAGGTAAAAAAGTTACATGAGCAAATGAAAAAATACTTGGTATTTAAATATCTCTACCTAACGCATCACCGCGAACTCGGCGCGCGGCGAGGAGGGCGGCGCGGGCGGCGGCAGGCCTCAGTGCACAAGGAACAGCCGCACCGCGACATTTCTAGTACTTGCCCTTAAGATGGCCTTCTGAATAGGTCGAAACGGTCGTCGGCGTTACCGACTAAAATTAACGTGAGTTAACCATGGAAACACTAGTTATTTAAACATCATCTAGAAATTGGAAGCTAAATAAAAGTATAATCGAAAACGCGGATAAATCTACGCGAAATATTACAAAGGAAAATTTCACAACTCCACTGAACAAAACACAACTTCAGATAACAAAAACAAAAGCAAAGGAGGAACCCTAATTTAAACTTGAGCTAAACTAATTTACAAGTTTCAATTTAACATGGAACACGGACGGTACAAGCGTTTTACTGGCTGCTCTGGGAACAAACACTAGTTGTAATTTTTGCTTGTGACAGAGCCACGCTACAGGATAAAATATTTCTTGGTAGTAGCGTGGAAGAATAAGATAGGGGCAATTTTTTTTTATGTCAGAGGGAGGCTAACGAGCATTTACCGTCATTACCTGACCTCTCCTGACGTCATTACCTGATTTCGGTTCATAGGTAATTTTACAACTTCGCCAATTAAATCATCATCACGAAAAGAAGTCTGAAAAGGTAAGTATACCCACAGAACATCAACGTTTGAGCTGCTGATGCAGCACAATTCAGATTTTGTCATCATTTGACCTAACCTGACATAGAATTGATAAATGAAATTTTTTATTTTCTTTTAATTGTAATCATAATTTTTTGATAATTTTTATTTATTTAATTTTTCATTTTATCTTGTGGTTTTTGTATTTTTGCATACCCTATTGGGGTAAAACATGTTGAAACTACACTGTTTATAAATATTTTGTACTTTAGGACACATGTTTTTGCAAATAAATAAATCTATATAACCTCTTTTCTTTAAGTAATGTAACAAACAACCGTTTTTGTCCTTATAGAGTTCGTCTCCAAAACGCTTGTTAATATTCTGCGACTGGCATCGATCGAACATTGTCCACGTTTCTGACACACTGCTGGCGAGATTGGTCAACGTTAACGTGTTTCTTATATGGAACTAACCCTTTAGTTCCAAATATATCGGTTTGATATGAATAAGTATCTTAAGGTTGTGGTGGTGTACCGACTCTACATAGAGTGGGATACCAACCAACTGATTTTATAGACAAGTTAAATTATTATATCATTGAAAGTTACGTGAGATACCATAATTAAAAACGAAACGGTCGTCGGCCATACCGACTAAAAATTGACGTGAGTAATACCGGATAAAAATATATATTTTGAAGTTAAATTACATATATTGAAAATATCATAAAAGAGGAAATGTAATTTATGAAAGAGGAGGCAACCGAGCAGTCGGGTCACATCATATTTAGAGATCACCGCCGGCCATAGACACCTGCAACACCCGAGGGGTCACAGTTGAATTGAATTGATTGTGACGTTGTTTCTCTTATTATTAAAATCTATATACATACATATAATAAAATTGTAACTGAGCTATGTCTGTACATGGGAGATATTTAAGAAAAACATATATACTCTTTATAGGACCTATAGAAGACAAAACGATTGTTTTTAGAATTTTTGTCTGTCTGTCTGTCTGTATGTTTGTACACGCATCACACAAAAACTAGTGAACGGATCTGGATGAAATTTGGCACAGCGATGGACTATGGCCTAGAATAAAAGATAGGCTACTTTTAATCCCGGAAAAATGTACGGTTCCCGAGGGATATAATTTATTGTCACTGAGCATTAATATAATGCAAATATCGTAAAATCTAACGACGAAGTCATGGGCATTAGCTAGTGTTAAATAAAGACGTGTTTGCCGCTAATAAAGGCAGTGTGTGACTAATAAAAAAACACTGTTTGTCACTAAATATTCTAGACCAGCGTATATCGTTAAATAAATAAAAAATGAGGTAGAAAGCGCTTTCTGAAGTTTAACTTACAATTGTTATTATACCTAGAGAGATAAATTTACATACACACGACGAACGACTATTACTTATGTCGTTGTACAAATAAATAACAAAATGATTACTAAAATAATAAGATATTTTCATACAAAAATTGATATTTTTTACGAGTCTGAGCATTTTTTTCGAAAATAAACATAGTATTGGAGCTGTTTTTTGGTAAAAATATATACGATTTCTATGATAGCATATAATAATGTTAGTAAAAAGATTAATGTCTATTGTAGTTAACCATTAAATAGTATAATACCAAATCGTTTTCCACTGTTTAGATCTTTAAAACTACACAACAGAGTTTGAGCGTTTTTTTTTAGATAGGGTGTTTCACAAGGAAGGATTTTAAATTCGTACTTAGTCCGGGCGGGTCGCTAGTTGTAGTTTAAATGTGTCCCGTTTTTTCCCATGTAATTATTGAAAAGAGCAATTTATACTCAACATGTTAGGTGAATAGATTTTTTTTTATGTAAGAGGGCCTCCCTCTTACATAACAAGCAGGCGTGTCACGTGACGTTAAGTGATCACCGCTGCCCATAGACAACCTATAAAAAAACCCCGCCCTGACCATTGGGGAGTGCGGGGTTTTTTAAGTTGGGCCTCCGGCTCTCCCCCTCACCGGTCGGAGCATGGCGGCTGACAGCCGTCATTCAGGCGTCGGTCTTCTGTAGGAGATAAACATATTTTTAAAAAATTTGATAATGTAAAAATCGCTGTATAATTTTCAAGTAAAGCCTTTACCTGAAAATTCTACAGTGTTTTTTTTGGTTTGTTGTTGTTGTTGCTATCTCGGTCTGTCCGTATGTGTAACGTGTCTTGTAAGCGAGACAGGACAATAAAGCAATTGTGGGGACCGTTGCGCAATCTCGCGATCATCTGATAATGGGGAAAGTGACCTAATATGTAACCGCCTTATAGGATACATTACGATGGTACCCGAGCTGTGCTGCCAATTTACAAGAGCCTATTTACTCTTCCTTTCTTCTTCTGCTACTCTACAATTGTAGAAGTCGATCAAGGCCTGAAGATGGGAATTTTCATAGGCGATGGGCTAGCAACCTGTCACTATTTCTGAATCTCCACTCCATCAATAAGCCCACAATTTGATAAGCGTGACCTTCGATTCTGCGACATTTAGCTCTGTCTTCACCGTAACGGATGAAGACGTGATAATTTATCTGTTATATTCAAATAAATAATGAAAATTCATTAATATACCATCATTTATTTCCATGATTAAGTTATCACATCCACATTCTACGTTTTTTTTGTTCTTAGACTAGGAGCAAAAAAAAAAGTAGAATGTGCCAGCTTCTCCTGTAAACGTACATTCTGTAAAAGTCAAACAAGGGAAAGGGCAAAAACAGAAATTCATGGTTCGCACAAAAATATTAGATACTAGTTAAATGCCATAGACTTCGTCCGACGGTTACCAAAAATAAATTATATCCCTCGGGAACCGTTCATTTTTCCAGGATAAAAAGTAGCCTATCTTTTAATCTAGGTCATAGTCCATCGCTGTGCCAAATTTCATCCAGATCTGTTCGGTAGTTTTTGTCTGATGCGCGTACAAACATACAGACAAAATTTCTAAAAACAATCG
>JADGIL010003332.1:0-14699 GCA_020352625.1 Cactoblastis cactorum
ACGTTAGCCTTCGACAAATGTCGAATTCGACATCCCCAGAATAGCAACTTTTAAAATTTGTCGAAAATATGACGTCATTAGAAATTTTTGTCGAGTTCTACACCATCTCTAAAACCGAGAATTGGCCCCCTGGTCGTTTGCTTTCCACTGACATAAAAAAAAGACTCCGCTGACCGCCCGCCTGTCTGTCCGTCTGTCACCGGGCTGTATCTCATAAACCGCAATAGCTACATAGTTTAAATTTTCAAAGATGTATTTCTGTTTCCATTATAACGACAAATACTAAAACAAAATCAATATTAGGCTCCCATAAATTTAATGTGATTTTATTATAGTTTTTTATAGATAATGTACGGAACTCCGAATGCGCGACTCCGACTCGCACTTGGTCGGTTTTTAGGGTTCTGTAGTTTAAATAACTCGGATATAGTCTTTCAAAAAGGACGAAAAAATAATATTAACGAGCGCGTGACATTTCTGTTACTACAGACAACTATAACTTTTAGACCCCTTTGTCAGTTGGACCTTAAGCTTATTTAATTTATCAACTTCGATAGCAAAATATTTAAAACACGAAAAATATTACGTGAGTTTCAACACAAACATAAACGGATAGACTAGAATTAACTTCCCTGCCGCCCGCGCCCCGCGGAGCCATTTATCAGGACCTCGGGCGTTTGCAATTTGACTTACACGATACACACGGATGCTGAAATTTTATACAATATCTAGCGATCATATCAACTTTTCCACAGTCTTTGCCACTTTTTAACCGTGAAAGAACCACTAAAATTAGTTATCTGATCAGGAGGATCTCTGGTCAGGTAAAGATGGAAATGATCTTCTCTGATCGGTCAAGGTCTTGAATGTTTATCAATGTGGATTTGTATAAAATATAGTATCCCAGAAGTCCGTAACAGAATTCTCGAACTTACATTGAGGAGAATATAGCAATACACATAACAAACTAAATTCATAGAGGCGCCACTATTTTTATGTGGCCACCTCTTTATACTGTGTGTGTGGAAACGGCTTTAATACTTACATTGGGGATATTTTAATCTGTGTTATTTGTCGCTATAGTATTATATTAAAAATATAAAAAGTCCTAGTTATTTTATCGTAGTGGTATGAGCCTGCTGCATGCTCTTTTAGCCTGCAGCATGAAAGGACCGACTCGTCCGGGACGCCTGGGGACCGCCGCCCTCCTCAAATGGGGAGGGCGGGTTTTTTATAGGCCGTCAACGCTTCTGTGACCCCATTGATGTTGCAGTTGTCTATGGGCGGCGGTGATTATTTAACATCACGTGACCCGCCTGCTCGTTTGCCTCCTCCTTACATAAAAAAAATCCTTGTTTCCTTTCAAACTGTGTGTATCGCACCGTGAGCCACATGGCAGACTCTTCAGCGATGCGTGAAAACTCCAATTACTGTTTTGTTCTAGACTGCACTTTAACGCAGCGAAATGTGCACTTTAACAATAAAGACGTAAGGTGGAAATTCGCTCGGGTGTTTCTTTATCGAGCAAAGCCAGGTTAAGTTCGGCAAATGTTTATTATTATTGTGCTTGCCAAGAGATGCGGGGTCGTTCACCTTTTGTTTTAGGACTTAGAAGGGAAGAGGGTATTGTCAAATATGATTGGGTAATGACAAATTTGAAGTGGTTACCTGAGTATGATAAAAAGAGAGTGGGGAGGTTTTTCATTAGCTGTAGAATAAGTTATAGCTATTTTATACAAAACAAAAAAGTATCTAAAGATTTTTTAGAAAAATTTATTTTTAGCATATCTTTGGTACAAACAAAATTAAGCCTGTCACAAATTTTATTAGACATCAATTCATCGCCATCATATAGAGCTCAATGTAAGATACTACTAGGAACTGGTATTAAAATAACAGTTTAACTGTAATTGAAAACTTATTACTACGACTCACAGTTCAATATTGAGTAACACCGCCGTCCGGTGTAGGAAATAACGAAAGTTTGTAAACTAGCATTAAATCTAAGTCCGAATATCTATTACCGAGTTACTCGTTCACGTTTATTGACGTCACTGAGAGCTACAGCCAATTTTAGTAGCACTGAGTACTGCTACGAGTTCTTAAGTCGTACTAATAGAAACTTCCTAACTATATATATTAAATGATTACCTGCACAGAATGCACCAGGTTCTTTTTTTAAAGAGGGAGACAAACGAGCAGGCCTGTCACGTGACGTTAAGTGATCACCGGTACAGTATGGGCGAGGCTGGTAATTTGTCATACAGGTCTTCCTAGTACAGATACCAGTCTCTTACAGAGATTGGTTAAATAATTGCACGGTACACCGAATTTTATTGCTTTTTATGTAATTTCTATGTGAGAGAAAAAAAATAATTAATTTACGTACTAATATTACGAAGGCGAAAGTTCGTGAGTATATGTATGTATGAGGATGTTTTTTACTCTTTGCCGAAAAATCTATTAGACGGATTTGGATAAATTTTACAGTAATATACATACATAGGTTATATATCAGTATAATATGTAGACCACATACGAAATTCCACGCGAGCGAAGCCGCGGGCATAAGCTAGTTTGTAGAAAGAAAGATATGTCAAATACAAATGATTGAAAAATTGCCTGAAATAAATACATAACAGCATGTGAAAATCTACACATCAAACTTTTTTATGATCGTAATAGAAATTGGCAACATGGCAACATCTCCGCCCTCCCCAAATGAGGAGGGCGGAGAAGTCGGGCCCCCGGCTCTCCCACTCACCGGACGGAGCATGACGGCTGATAATCGCCATTCTGGCGTCGGTCTTCTGTGGGAGTGTGGTACTTCCCCGGACGAGCCGGCCCATTCGTGCTTCAGGCTAAAAAGAAGCCTGTAGCTGGCTCCACACCACTACAAGTAGTGGCTCCATACCACTATGGTTGCTGATGTACAAAAGATCTGGGGTGGACACCGACGATCCTTCTCCCCATATGTATATACGACTAAGCAAATAATGTTACTCGGAATCGACTGACGATTTCAATGACATCAAAACCTCATCCATTTCTATCTGGCTCCGCAAATAACCCATTGCGCATATTAATTTACTTGACAAAGACCTTTTGTGGGGACACGGGCAGCTATTTCCTTAATTGGATCCTACTATTATAAGTATATCCACTAGCTAATTCCCGCGACTTCGTCCGATCAATGGATACTATTATATCTTGTCAGCCCCTTGCTCGGTTACAATTAATTATATCCCTCGGGAACCAGACATTTGTCCGGGATAAAAAGTAGCCTATCATTTAATCTAGGTCACAGTCTACCGCTGTGCCAAATTTCATTTAGATCTGTTCGGTAGTTTTTGTGTGATTTGCGTACAAACATACAGGCAGACAGACAGAAATTCCAAAACGTTTTGGCTTCTATAGGTACTATAAAGAGCCCCTATATATGTTTTTCTTAAATATCTCCCATGTACAGACATAGCTCAATTACAATTAGCTTTACGTCACAAAACGGACACTTGGGCATCAACTGGTCATTTTGAAATCGGCCACTCCCACTAAGAACAATAAATCTCTACCGACCTAAAGTCATGAATTTCATAACGGCGAAGATTTATCCGCCATTACGACGGCTGCTGGCGATAAATGAAAATGGACAGATTATTTTCTTCGCCCTTTCCAAATCCGCGTAATAAATAATTCGGTGAAACGCTCCCTGGGTTGAAAAGAACCGAGGCTTGCATTTTTTTTTGGGAGAGTCTTATGGCAAATAAGTAGCGAACAGATGTGTTAACAGAATAACAGATTTGATAACTTATCCAAAAACAGGTACCTTTTTTCTGAAATAAAGATCTAATTTGGTAAAATGAAAGGAACCGAACTATAAAAATTTACTGTAAAAAAAAAGTAAAACTTATGCCTAAAGAAGCCAAAACGATTGTTTTTAGAATTACCTGTATGTCTGTATGTTTATACACGCATCACGCAAAAACTACTGGATAGAATTTGATGCAGTTTTCATTTTTTTAAATCTTAAGATCTTAAAATATAGCGTAGGTTTCATCTTGATACGCTGTTTAGAACTGGAACAGTACAAGTTGAACAGTAGTTTCGCGCGGACGACGTCAAAGGTTTAAGCTAGTATACAATAAGTTAGTTATGCTTTAGGAAAAAAATCAGAACATATTCTAGACATTACAGTCACCTTTTTCATCTATAAATAAAAATAGTCCTCTTGAATAGGCTTCCACATCTACCAAGTTGGATCTCATTAGACCTGTAGTTACTACAGTAGCTGTACAGTACCTGCAGTGACCTGTCTACAATAATTTTTTGTAGTGGTATGGCGCCGGCTCGTCCGGGGAAGTACCACACTCCCACGGAAGACCGACGCCTGAATGGCGGCTATCAGCCGACATGCTCCGTCCGGTGAGTGGGAGAACCGGAGGCCCAACTTCTCCGTTTTTAATACGCTGGCAACGCTTTTGTAACCCCGCGGGTGTTGCGGTTATCTATGGGCGGCGCTGACCACTTAACATCGCGTGACCCGCCTGCTTGTTTGCCTCCCTCTGACATACAAAAATCCTATATCTGCTAATCTGATCATAGCTACAATGACCAACTATTAAAACCCATTCAACAAAATATCAATAAGAAAAACTAAATTCTGCGCCACATTCGAACACTCCATATTTTGTGATGGCAACTTCCAAGTCTCGAAGGGCAAAATTGTTAAAAGTATTGTTCTAATGGATGGATTTTTGATAACGACCTCTTAGAAAAGTATTTCTTGTAATTTATGTTCCAAGGTGTCAACTTATTAGCAAATGCGGTAACCATTTTTATGCGATTGCCTAAAAACAGTCTGTTTTCAGCCCCGACGCAAAACGAGGGGTGTTTATAGGTTTTACGTGAGTGTGTCATTTGTGTTTGTGTGTGTGTCTTAGCGCCTTTGTACGGCTATACTCACGTTAATTTTTAGTCGGTAACGCCGGCGACCGTTTCGACCTATTCAGAAGGCCATCTTCAGGGCGAGTACTAGGAACGTCGCGGCGCGGCTGTTCCTTGTGCACTGTTGTGTGTGTCATTCTGTCTGTATCATCGTAGCATCTTATTTGTTAGAAAGTTGACTTACTCGAGTGTTTTTAGCTATGTTTTAACCCCCAAAGCAAAAGAGGGGTACGTTTGACGTGTGTTTTGTTATACTGTTTCGAGGGTTTTATAAATTTTTAATTTAATTACTTGTAATTTGTAGGTATATAGTTAAAAACTTTACTTCGATATTGCATTATCAGCGTCACAGCGATCACAGGAGCGTTGCCGGCCTTTAAGGGATTTATACGCTCTCTTCTTGAAGGTTCCGATGTCGTATTGGTCCGGAAATACCGCTGCAGACAGTACGAAAAATAAATATTGTTTTATATACCCACTGATATCTATCTACACGCAGCACTTAATTTTTGTCACGTTTCATCTAATCCGGTTTATCTACAGAAAATATATTTGAATTTATCACTTCATGAATATTCATATCACACAGGGACGATAGGATACCCATGTAACACCGTACATAAATATTTGATTTTTATACGATATAACTCTGAAATAACAGTAAATGAAGGCAGTAAGATGAAACCATTCTAGGGATCGTATTTTTTTTTATGTCGGAGCGAGGCAAACGAGATTTTAAGTGATCACCGCCGCCCAAAGACAACTGCAACAGCTGTGGGGTTACATAAGCGTTGCCGGCCTATAAAAAACCTCCGCCATCCCCATTTGGGGAGGGCAGAGTTGGGCCTCCGGCTCTCCCACTCACCGGACGGAGCATGGCGGCTGATAGCCGCCATTCAGGCGTCGGTCTTCTATGGGAGAGTGGCATTTCCCGGACGAGCCGGCCCATTCATGCCATTCATCATATCATTGAAAAGATATCTATTACACAACATGTTATTAATATACATTTCCAAAAATATCTTCTATACATTCATATAATAAAACAATAACCGTATTATGTAAGTCTGTAAATGGAAATAGCTAAAGAGAAAATAATATGAGGGACTTAATCTATACATTTAATAAAATTGTAACTTTGCTATGTCTGTACATGGGAGATATTTAAGAAAAACATATATAGGGGCATAGGGGCACTTAATAGGACCTATAAAAGCCAAAACGATTGTTTTTAGAAGTTTTGTCTGTCTGTTTGTATGTTTCTATAACACAAAAACTACCGAACAGATCTGCATGAAATTTGGCACAGCGATGGACTATGACCTAGATTAAAAGATGTATTTTGTATCGCGGAAGAATGTACGGTTTCCCAGGTATATAATTTATTGTAACCGAGCAAGGGGCTGACAAGATATTATAGTATCTGTTCGTGAACGGAACGTATAAGGACATGCCGCAGGACAACGGCGCAGGGGGCGCGGGACCGGGCCTCCGGCGGCACCGCACTTCTACTACGATCGGCCTTCAAGACGCGCGTGTCCTTACAATTAATAAAATTATTGTTAGTCCTCGCATTAAATTTATGTAAAATACAGTCCACTCTTTTCTTATAAGATCAAAGGCAAAGGGTTACATTTACAGTATCCATTAGTCGGACGAAGTCGCGGGCATTAGCTAGTAGATAGGGTCAATATAAGCTAATAATATACATCTATCTTTTTTTTAAAGAAAACGGAAATAAATATATTTGAATTATCTAATTATATGTATAATAAATATTTCCCTGTCGTCCTTGCTCTAGTTGTAATTTTGGGACGCAAACTTACACACCAGCCTCTAACGACGGTTTGTTTAGAATTTTTTAATTTTCTTTTTCTTCGTTTCGATCACAAATTTTCTTATTCTGAAATTATGGTCAAAATCGGACAAAGTAAGCAATAACCACATTGATACGACATTCTGTTCATATTACTTCTCATAAATCCAACCCACTTGTTTGGGCCTAGCGAACAAATATACATTCCATTTGGGCAAACGATCACAACCACTAATCAGCAATGAATATTCAGACGCAAAAATATATGGGTAATGGGTGGTCCGGCTACAATTCGTTAGTTTCAAAACGCCCGATGAATTAAAATAATGCTTTACGGCAATGTTTAAAAAGTACCGTACGTTTTTATAAAGTGCTGGACGCTTTGAAATCTTTTCGGCGAGTTTACACAGACCCCTCTAATGCAAACCTACTTCTGCGTCATCAATCATTCGCAAAACACGGGGGCCGATCCCAATTTGCAAATTACACTTTAAAACACACTCATATAGTCCATTTTCTTATGCAATGGTTAATTTTTGCTCCACGTCTATAAACGTACGTGTTTTATCAAACATTATTCCTTTTTGTATAAAGGTTTAAGGTTTAAACAGAGATACTGTTTAATGTTGGAGGTTTTATTTGAAATTTTCTATCCTTTCCGCTCTTATTGGAATGTAGGATCCAACGAAATGTTTTCAGCTTATACGTTTCAAAGTGGTTTCAAAGTATGCAAATGTAATTAACGGCCGTCGTTAATTTGCGATTTAAATTTGATTTCGGAAACTTTATTGGCAATTAGTTACGACTTTTTTTTTAGAGTGAGGCAAACGAGCAGGCGAGTTACGTGATGTTAAGTGATCACTCCCGCCCATAGACACCTGCAAAACCCGGAGGGTCACAAGCGTTGCCGGCGTTTAAGGGTTTTATACGCTCTTTTTTTGAAGGTTCCGATGTCGTATCGGTCCGGAAATACCGCTGCAGGCAGTTCGTTCTACAGTGTGGTCATATGTGGTATAAAGTTTCTTTTAAAACGTACGGTGGTCAACGTAACATTGAAATTATTGATGCCAGTTAAAAATGATTAAAAAATAATATTTTTACACGATTTTATTCACTCTCACTAAGCCCGGAGTACGTCTGTGTCTCGGATCAAAACTGACAATTAAAATTAACACACCTCTAAAGGTTGACATCAAAGGTTAATTCATCTGATATTGATCCTTTCACAGTTATAATTAAAGCAATAATCGTGTAACAGGTGAACAAAAGCCGGCGACTGAAACAGAGAGGATGGAGTCAAGGGAGAGTAGAAATTTGTGTTTTATTGTGAAACCCAGCAAGTTTTATTATCGTTTATTCCTTTTTAAGCTTGCTTCTGGCAATCAGTGAATTTATGTGCCGCCGCCCACACGGTACCACGACCACAAGGTATTTTTAAAAATCCTACTTATATTATAAATGCGAAAGTTTGTGAGGATGTATGTATGGATGGATGGATGGATGTATGTTTGTTATTCTTTCACGAACACCTATTGGACGGATTTGGATCAGAGGACCTCGCGAAACGTACTTCGCCCACATTTTTTCTAGACCTTGCGTCGCCACTGTATGGCGCACAGACAATTATGGGAAAAAATAATAGAAAGACCCATCAATTTCCTGCAAATCCCGCACGTATCTTTTTAAAAAAAAGACAATAAAATGACATTAAAAACACAAAAAGGTATGAAACACTCACCAAGATTAAGTGTTTTATTTCAATATCTGTAACAATAAATACATACATAATATTAATTTTAATGTAATCTTAATATATACACACATATAATACTAACTAACATACATTTCTTTCGTTTCCTCCATATTCATCAATTTTTTAATGCATGCTCTTAAAGGATGGGCTTCTAAGAGAAAAACAGGGCAGATGTATCCTTTACAGACGAGCGTGCAAATGAAACAGTATTTAATCGCAAACTAAATCTATTCTAATAATAGACCGTCCGAAACACAATGTCACACATAATATATATTGTCCTTTATTTAGACAGACAGTACGAAGCTCGTTAAAATTATTTCGGTGACTACTAACAACGGCTCGGGCGGGGTCTACGCCGTAGCGGCGAAGCTTCGTAGACATGTAGACGTTCTACGAGCGTTCTCATGCGTGATTTTGCATACATTACACGTGATTAGTTCATCTCACAACATTACAACACAAATGGAGTGTAATGTTTTAAACGACTTTCGCGTCATTTGGTTGAATTAAACAGTAAAACCATTATATTGAGCAAAATCAAAACCAAAATATTTACTCAGTTTTTTTTTTAATGTCAGCGGGAGGCAAACGGGCAGGCAGGTCACGTGATGTTAAGTGATCCCGCGGGGTCATAGAACTGTTGCCGGTCTATAAAAAACCCCCGCCCTCCCCAAATAAGGAGGGCGGGGAAGTTGGGCCTCCGGCTCTCCCACTCACCGGACGGAGCATGGCGACCGATAGCCGCCATTCAGGCGTCGGTCTTCCGTGGGAGTGTGGTACATCCCCGGAAGAGCCGGCCCATCATTCATTCAGGCTCACACCACTTTAAAAAATTAAGACCTTCACAGGCACTTTTCACGTCACCAATTAATAAACATCGAGCGACGAAAATTAAAATCAAACTTATGTATGCATGTAGTGTAATTTTCATCGTCTAGAAATATGTTCTAAAGTGTATTTTTGCATCAAAATTGTGATCAAGGGCTAATAATATTAAAAAAAACCTGGTGTAACAAACATTGTTTATTTATTTAAACAGTGTCATTAAACTTATACATTACTAGCTTTTTCAGATCGCGTCAAATGGGAGGCTGGGAGAGGGGCAAAATAGAAAGCGACAAAAAGTAGCCTATGCCATTCTTCAGCCCTTTAACTAGCACCACATAAAACATGATACTAATCCGCTGCTCCGTTATGACGTGAAAAACGGACAAACAAACCACACTTAGACCACCTAGTTCAGGCACTTTTGCATTATTGTATCACTTGTATAACTGTCTTGAGTCAATAAACAATTTATTTATTTATTATTTTCATATTTATAATATTATATTAAAGTCTTAAGTATGGCTCATAGCTATAGCAGTTGTATTTTAAACCTTAACATGTTCAAAAATCAGTCTTATAAACAGACAAAGCAAATCCGTTTTCAGTTACCAAAATTAAATGTTTATACAAAAACCACCCACTTACTCTTATCAAAAAAGGAACAAATCACTCACAAAACGAAAAAGTAATCGTCCAAACCCAACCTTTTATTTTTATTGACAAAGGGTTGCGAGCAACGCAACTCGAACCAAATTGGCTTCGTTTCGCCAACTTTTCTTCATTTTCCGCGACTTTGCGGCTCGGGACTGTTTTCCTGGGGTTTTTTCCGAATTTATCCTACAGATTTGCTATGCCCAACTCGTGTGGGGCTTCCTTAAGAAGTCTTCCGCTTCGTGGAAAAACCAAAGGGACTGGTTTGTTTGTAATTGATATGTTGCGATAATAACTTATTGTTTTTTAACTTTAGGGACGAATCACACAAAATGATTTAGCCCCAAACTAAGTTCGATACTTGTATTATGAGATACTAACTCAACGATACTATATTTTTGTAATAAATACATTAAATATACAAAGTGACAAATCACACAAATTGAGTTTGAGAGGCCCAAACTAAGTTCCAGACTTGTATTATGGGATACTAACTCAACGATACTATATCCTATAATAAATACATATATAGATCAACATCCAAGATCCAGGCCAATCAGAAAAAGGTCATTTTCCATCATGACCTGACCGGGGACCGAACCCAGGACCTCCTGAGTATCGGTAAAGTACGTTAACCGCTACACCATGGATAATAAGTAATAAGAAACAGGTTGAATAAACTTACTCTAAAATTATATTCCTTGAATAAAATGTACCCGTTGTGTCCCATCCCTTAAGCGGTCTCCCCCTCCTTTGTCTGTAGGTAGGGGGGAGGAAAGGGCGGGGAGGTCATGCTAATTTAATCACAGGGAAGCGACCTGTCAACGACACGACTGCACTTGAATGTTTGAGAATAGTTCCAGATTTAATTACACAATACGAGTTTTGTTCGGGTTAAAATCGTTGATTAACTTATAACAACTTAACAGCAAATTATATGCTCCAACTAGCTTTTGCCCGTGGCTTCCCTCGCGTGGAATTTGTTCGGCCACATTAATTTTCGTGACAGATCTGAAGATAAATTTTGGTTGTCATGATAATGCCGTTGACTATTGTTCTTCTTCAAACATTCTACGGTTAGACAAAGAAAGACTACAACCAGTTGGGCGAACTACTAAATTGTAAAAAGTAGTAGTATGAGCCTGGTGCATGCTTTTTTTAGCCTGCAGCATGAATAGGCCGGCTCGTCCGGGACAGAACCACACTCCCACAGGAGACCGACGCCTGAATGGCGGTTGTCAGCCGCCATGCTCCGTCCGGTGAGTGGGAGAGCCGGGGGCCCAACTTCCCCGCCCTCCCCATTTGGCAAGGGCGGGGGTTTTTTATAGGCCGGCAACGCTTCTGTGACCCCGCGAGTGTTGCAGTTGTCTATGGGCGGCGGTGATCACTTAATATCACATGACCCGCCTGCTCTTTTGCCTCCCTCTAACAAAAATAAATGATCTGATACATGAAAGCATCACGCGTGAAGAAATATACTGAATAAATAATATAGGTCAATCACCCCGGCTCCGGCTTTGAAGTCCCACTCATCTGAGTGGGATATGGAAATAAAACATTAAATTTGGAAGCGTCGTTTAAATAATTCACAGAAGGTTGATATATTGTTACCAAATCGTGTTGAAGGCAGTGTTTTTGATAAGTGATTCACTTGTCAGATACGTTTCTTCTGAAATGCTCGTATCATAATTAAATTATGATACTGTAAAAATCTAGGTGAAATAAAATAAAACCCGTGCTCTGAGAATTTCTGGTCAAAGATTTAATATTAAAAATTAAATTCAAACAATACATAATTAAGAATTTTTTTCGTAATATACGAAATACGAGTATGATTTTTATTAAGACGCAGACGTCCAGTCGAAATATTAATCTCCTATTTCAAACAAAAATACCGTAAATTCTCTTCCAATATGATGGAAAATTGTAATAAATCACTGGCATTTTTCAGCCACAACACTGGACATAAATCAGGACAAACGTTTAAAAAAGCTTTAACAAGAAACATGTACAGGGTGTATCTCGACTCACGGTCGACAGAAGAGCCACCCTCTACAAAAACACGGTCTGACCAACATGCCGCAAGGGGTAGCCGAGACTAACAACATACCAACAAGATGTACAGTATTGTACAGACAACTGCTTTTCAATATACCGACATCTATGCTGCAGGAATAACGGCGAATTTGCAATGATTTTGAATTGGCTGATATGCTGTTGTAGCGTTAATATTATTACTTGTATTGAAATGTAAGAGTGAGTCAACCGACAGTACTGTCATATTAATAACTAGCTAATACCCGCGACTTCGCCCGACCATATACTATAATATCTTGTGAGTCCCTTGCTCGATTACAATAAATTATATCCCTCGGGAACCGTACATTTTTCTGGAAAAAAGTAGCCTATATTTTATTTTTTTAAGCAGAGAATACTTCCTCCACATTCATCATTCATAGGCATGATGATAAGCAGCACAAAGTGTACATATATTTTAAGCTACTAAGTCATCTTAATAATTAAAATGAAACAAATTTAACGGATTTTATCGCGGTTTCATCACTACACACAAAGGACTTTTATTAACGGTTTTCTTTATGTGTAACTATTTATTGAGCTCCGACGTTTCGGATACTTTTCAGCATCCGAAATTCACGAAAGATGAATGTATCCGAAACGTAGGAGCTCAATAAATAGTTAATAAAAGTCCTTTGTGTGTAGTAATTAAACCGCGATAAAATCCGTTAAATTTGTTTTATTTTAATGTCTAATATTCGCGTAAACTTAAGAAATAATCATCTTAATGACTTTCTTTTACATAAATAATAAAACAAATTACACTAGATTAATTCTATTAGGTATAACCTGTTGTCTCGAAAAGCATAATACAATCAATAATTCCCCCTTTACACTATCAGGAGGATGTTATCACTCTGACGTTTATCAGCCGGTAACTATACCCGTATATACAATAGTAAACTGTGGGTGACAGCAAACGTATGACGCAATTTTCCTGACTCGACCGTATTCGTTGCAGAAGTGTCACTTCACAAATTGAATCATTAAGATAACACATGTTAGTATAGTATATAGTTGATAAAATGTATGCTAGATCTAATTTTATCGTTGGCAAAAAGAAGATTTGAGGACAGGTGGAGGAGTTAAAAAGTATTTTAACGTGTATTTTTTAATTTAATGACACGTCAGATGACAGCTGTCAATTGACAGTACTACATAATCAAAAGTGGAGGACACCAAAACCGAAACTTACATAATTACAAAAGTGATTTATTATTTATTCTATATGGAAAATAAATAGTTACATAAAAAAAAATATTTATTTGCCAGACTAACTTAACATTATTGAATTTGCAATGCAATCGTTGATGACTAGCTAAACTTTTTTCATTAGTCACAGCTAAGACGACTCTAGATATCATTAATTAAAATAAATCACCCGTTGAACCAACAAAAAATGAACATCTAGCCCATACATAAAAAAAGAACTCTTCCAACTTATGTTACTCCTCGTTTTCGCGTAATGGTTAAAAATAGCTAGGTCGACAACATAAACGAATGTCGGTGGAAAAAAAACGACCTTGTTGGCCGGCCGCTGAATGTTTGATGCGGTCATGCCACCTCTCATCGATTTCTAGAATGATTTAACCAACCTACCTTTCTTAATAAAGGTCTCTGACCTATCTATACATATAATAAAATTGTAACTGATTAAAGAAAAACATACATAGGGGCTCTTCATAGGACCTATAGTAGCCAAAACGATTGCTTTTAGACTTTTTGTCTGTCTATCTGTATGTTTGTACGCGCATCATACAAAACAACAAACAGATCTGGATGAAATTTGACCTAGAGTAAAAGACAGTTTAATTATTATCCCACAACAAATGTACGGTTCCCGAGGGATACAATTTATTGTAACCGAACAAAGGGCTGACAAGATATTATAGTATTCATTGGTCGGACGAAGTCGCATGCATTAGCAGTCTCAAATGAAGATGTATTACCAGGTTATACCAAAACTATATTGGAAATAGAAATTGTGAGCAGAATTCGAATATAACGGACAAAGTAAGGAAGAATATCTTTCACGTACCTATATCTTATTTATAGAAACCACGTATGTATATATATATTACCTTTAAGAAATGAATTTATTCAGATTCATATGCTTTTTTTGTAATATGGTCCATATTACAAAAAGCATATGAATCTGTACATATTAAGATTTAACACGCCCAGTCTAGACAGAAGCAATCGTGACGTGCCATAAGCAACGTTATGTGTATTGGCTACGTGCAAAAGTCGTCTTGCATTTTCACTCATAAAGTACTTACTAGCTAATGCCCGCGACTTGTCCGACCAATGCATACTATAATATCTTTTCAGTCCCTTGCTCGGTTACAATAAATTATATCCCTCGGGAATCGTACATTTTTCCAGGATAAAAAGTAGCCCATCTTTTGATCTAGATCATAGTCCATCGCTGTGCTAAATTTCATCCAGATCTGTTCGGTATTTTCTGTGTTATGCGCGTACAAACATACAGACAGACAAAAATTCTAAAAACTATCGTTTTGGCTTCTATAGGCCCAATAAAGAGCCCTTATATATTTTGTTCTTAAATATCTTCCATTTACAGACATAGCTCAGTTACAATTTTATTATACATACAGTCTACGACAA
>JADGIL010003348.1:667-11870 GCA_020352625.1 Cactoblastis cactorum
AAATTAGGCACAGAGATGGACTACGACCTAGAATAAATGATAGGCTACTTTTTATCCCGAAAAAATGTATGGTTCCCGAGGGATACAAGTTTTCGTAAAATCTGCGCTGACGAAGACTAGTTAGTAGACATTAGCTAGTTTCAGAATAAAATTATCATTATTATAAATGATTCTCCTGACATAATCACGAGCGTGGTGTCCAGGACCTTTAATTAAGAGGCTCACGTGGGGATATAGGTCCAATAAGTTTGAAGTTTTCATGTAAGTAATGGAGTTTATAATTATTTCACGGTTGGTATTAACGTAACACGGTTGGTTTATAACAGGGGCTACCAAACTTATTTTATGTACTGCCTATTTTGAGAATAAATTATGTTTTAGCTTCCCCATTTTTTCTGAGTCCCTTACTGTTACATTTAGTCCTGCGGTGCCCACAGGAGGGCCTTTTGCCCACTTTGGGAAAGGCTGGTTCATAATGTACATATTTCTAGGTGATTACTGTAGTGCAGTGGTCATTTTAATGAGATATTTTAATAGATATTACCCGAGACCAGTGATAACGTAAGCAGGTAAAAATACAACGTGCATATTTTTTAAGCCTTTTATACTGCAGTTGCATTCACCTTGACACAGCAGATTAACAATCCGAGCTCCATTCTTGAGCTGAATACGTGTTTATGAGACCTGTTAATTAATAGTTACGCGCCGGAGCTATCCTCTCTTACGAATTTCTTAATTTCAAATTTCTCTCCGAGATGAAATATCTCTTAAGAACAAAAAAAAATCATTTGCTTAATGTGCTAAGTAAGTTTATATGCTATCCGTAAACCACATTTCGTAAAAAATCGATCGAATATAACACACTCTAAACATAAAAAGTGTTAACATCACTCATTTGCCTCCCTCTTTCATAAAAATAAATAAAAAAAGCCCTGAACGAATTTTGGTTTTTGGTCCATTGGTTCAACCATTGGGTAGCGAGATTTAAAAGCTAATGAAAATTAAATGATGTTTTATACTTGTACATTTAAGGAATTTTCACCGAAAATTTAAAAAAAAAATTGTTGGAAAATGCTGTTATTCAATTGATATATTTTTAAATTTTGAAATGACTCTCATAGTGCCTTTTTGGTATTGAGTTAATAAAAAAGATAAATAAAGTAATATTATGTTAAGATAAATTAATTATAATTAGAAAATTTTGCTGATACCTAGATATACAAGTTGACATTTAAATTTAAAAGAGCGTACAAATCCCTTTAAAGCCTGCAACGCTCCTGTGATCCCCCGGGTGTTGCGGGTGTCTATGGGCGGCGGTGATTACTTAACATCACGTGACCCGCCTGCTCGTTTACCATAAAAATAAAGAATAATAATAATATTTCGAATAATTTAGAAATATTCGAATACAATTTAATGTTGTTTGTGAATAAATAAAATATCATATCTTATACATACAAGAAAGGATTTTCGTAAGAGAAGAGATGTTATTGTTCTCATATATGTACATTTTTATTTGCTGATTCACAACACAATAGGGTGCCATCATCACAGTTAGCTGTTAAGCCAACAACCTTTATCTAAGCCTCTAATCTAGGTAACAAACTCAATATTAGTTCATAAATCATAATACGACACTTGAAGACAATTTTGAATCATCCTGTAATGCGAATAGGAAAATTATATATTTTATTTTAAAGTTTCCTTTGTCATCGTAAAAAAATGATTTTAAGAATTTAGACATATATACTGAGATAAGTTAGAAGCTTTATTATTTATCTCAAAGATTGCGTGTATGATATTTAACAGGCAAAAGGTTCATGTACACAGACGAGACGAGCCCATTTTTATCTTGCCGGTACTGTCTGTCAAACAATAGTTGTCATATCAGCGGGGGCGCCACTTACACTTAAAAAAATAAATCTGAATAGCTCACAAATTGGTTCGCTTGTTCGCAACTCGTCAACTTCACCAGACGCGGCATATTGCCGCGTGCGCCTGCAACTTGCGTGGCTTAATGGCTTAAAAACAAGGCTGGCCCGGTGTAGCGTGACAGTCGACACCAACCTTCGCGACGAGAAGCGTTATCGGCATGCACCTGCGAGCATGACGAACTGACGCGCGCAAAATCACACGTACCTGAAAATTCAAATTTTAAAAACAGAACTTCTAAATGTTCATACCAATAAAAAATATAGGCCAGAAATAAAGTGCCAGTGACATTAAATATAATTTTTATTAACACCGAATTTATTATTATTTTTTAAAGTTTTTTTTTTACGTTTTTAATTAATAAGTGAAAATGGGTTTGAAGCCTGAAGATGAGAAAAGACCCAGCAAGCTGGCCATTATGGAGGATGACGAGCCGAGCCCACAAAGTAAGTATTGTTTAAGTAAAAGTTTATTTGCATGTCAAATAGAAACTGCGGTACACGTTAATTATGATGAGTTAGTGAATATTAAGCAAGATTACCTAGGTACTAACTTTCCAATGTGAAGGTACTTATTCCACGATAGAAAGGGCCAATATATCATTTTGAAATGCTACACGTGTATTTATCTGATGGTTTATCGTACATTAATAGGCGGTATTAATTTTTTAATTTCCCTCTAAAACCTAAAATATTGAAAGACAGTTATTATTTAACTCTCAGATATTTTATAAATGCACGGGAATATTATTACCTAACAAAGAGCAACGAAATAACGTAAGATTTGTTGCATCACGCATATTTAAATCAGTGAGTGCATTTATTTATTTCTTTAATATAATAATATTGAGTTAATAATACAAATATTGTGTATATTTGTAGTAATAGCAAGAATTCTTCACATAATGTACAAATAATTGATAAGATACGTAGTTAAAGCGGTTTATTATTATGCGGGTAAATGTGAAAATATATATTTTTTACACTTGATATAAAAAAAACAATCTAGGCACGTTCATTCTTGTGGAATTTTTAGTATAATATTTAACATACGTCTCTATAAAACAAATTACCAATAGAACATCACGTATTTATACCTTACGGGGTAGTCAAGAGTTGTGGTCATACTTCTCGAATGGCGGGCTTATCTGACATATAATAAAATTGTAACTGAGCTATGTCTGTACATGGGAGATATTTAAGAAAAAAAGATATAGGGGCTCTTTGTAGGACCTATAAAAGCCAAAACGATAGTTTTTAGAATTTTTGTCTGTCTGTCTGTATGTTTGCACACGCATCAGACAAAAACTACCGAACGGATTTGAATGAAATTGTGCACAGCGATGGACTATGGCCTAGATTAAAAGATAGGCTACTTTTTATCCCGGATAAATGTACGGTTCCCGAGGGATATAATTTATTGTAACGCAAATTGCAAGGGGCAATATGGTATCGGTCGGACGAAGTCGCGGGCATTAGCTAGTTAGTGAATATAGATTCAGATGATAGGTTGCATCGCTTATGATAAATAATCCCTTGTTTTAAGCCGTTTCCCTTGATTGATTTTAATAATATGTGTTACAAACTCCTTTGTGTTCTTGTAATTTTAAATGTTTTATTTTATTTTTTATTTGACTTTATCATTCAGTTTTAAAAATAAATCATTATTGTTTTGAGACCAGACGAATTGTGCATCTTTTCATTTTATATAACCTTTGATTTTAACATATTTACACATTTATATACAGTCCATCCTCCACAATATGCGCGAAAAGAGGGCACCTGACACATTATACCTTTTTCTTTTGCACCCAGATGAGAATTAAAATGGCAAATTACACTTAGTGTGCAAAATATTAGGGTATCAACATTTAATATAGTGGTTGATCGAAGGGTATCAAAGATTCGGTCGGCATGATTTAATCGCTGACTCTTGAAAAATCCAGATGAGTCCACAATATTTATAAAACATATTCATGGACTTAAATCTTTAGCCACAAATCTATCTGTGCCTATTTTTAAACAGTCTCTTAACCGATTTTGATGAAACTGGAATTTAAATAAATATATATGGATAAAAAAAGCCGGCCAAGTGCGAGTCGGACTCGTGAACGAATGGTAACGCACTATTTTATACAACAGACGTAAAAAATCACGTTTGTTGTTTTTAGCATTTCTTGTTGTAGCGGCAATAGAAATACCTACATCATCTTGCATATTTCAACTGTTTAACTTTCACGGTTCATGAGATACAGCCTGGTGACAGACAGTCACAAAGACAGCGAAGTCTCAGTAATAGGGTTCCCGTTTTACCCTTTGGAACGGAACCCTTAAAAGATAAAGCACCACTCTTGTACATTTAAGTAGAGTTGAATTTATATTTATTTTTCTAAGACACAAGAACATTATTTAAATAATTTATCTTGAGTTCTTGTGTAATATTTGCAACTAAGTAAATCTATACATATAATAAAATTGAAACTGAGCTATGTCTGTACATATGAGATATTTAAAAAAAAACAAATATAAGGGCTCTTTATAGGATCTATAGAAGCCTAAACGATTGTTTTTAGAATTTTTGTCTGTCTGTCTGTATGTTTTTACGCGCATCACATAATGGACTATGACCTAGATTAAAAGATAGGCTACTTTTTATCCCGGAAAAATGTACAGTTCCCGAGGGATATAATTTTTGTAACCGAGCAAGGGGCTGACAAGATTTATTATAGTATCCATTGGTCGGACGAAGTCGCGGGCATTAGCTAGTTATATAATAAAACCGCATATTTATCTGTCAATATTTATCTAACACAGACACGAGTTCGTTATAGCAATTTCAGTAATACCACGAGATACATATTTTATTCTGATTATTTTTCGTAGTGGTATGGGCCTGCTGCATGCTTTTTTAGCCTGCAGCATGAATGGGCCGGCTCGTCCGGGGCAGTGCCATACTCCCACAGAAGACCGACGCCTGAATGGCGGCTATCAGCCGCCATGCTCCGTCTGATGAGTGGGAGAGCCGGAGGCCCAACGTCATAAATGAACCCAAAATAGGGAGGGCGGGAGCTTTTTAAAGGCCGGCAACGCTTCTGTGACCCCGCGGGTGTAGCAGGTGTCTATGGGCGGCGGTGATCACTTAACATCACGTGACGCGCCTGCTCGTTTCCCTTCCCTCTTACATAAAAAGGTACTAGCTGTAGCTTCACTCTCGTGGAAACTTCGGAGTTTTCTGACCTTTTAAACCTTTCCTAAACTTC
Organism: Cactoblastis cactorum; assembly: GCA_020352625.1. NCBI lineage: Eukaryota > Metazoa > Arthropoda > Insecta > Lepidoptera > Pyralidae > Cactoblastis > Cactoblastis cactorum. The sequence continues at coordinate 5,859 of JADGIL010003348.1, forward strand.
TACAAATAATTATTTAAACATTGAAATGAAACAAATTTAATGGATTTTATCGCGGTTTTATACTGTTTTAAGATCTCTATGTGTAACTATTTATTGAGCGCCGACGTTTCGCATACTTTTCAGCATCCATCTTCACGTTAAATTTGTTTCATTTCAATGTCTAATATTCGCGTAAACTTAAGAAATACTTTTTTAAAGATCAAAATCAGCCAAAACGAGCCATTCTTGTGTTTTAGCCAGATGGACGAACGGCAATTAATTTATATGTATATAGATTCTGGTATGTTCCACAAAACTGATCGACAGTCAATATTTTTTTTTTTATTCCGGTCTGAGATATAATTTATTATACCGGTTCGGTCTCATATTTTTTTTTTTTTATATGTTGTGATATTCAAATCGATCGAATCTATAATCGGGGATTAATTAATAATAGGTCACCGTATATACCCTTTGGGTACTGAATATTAAATGAATTTACCGAATTGAGAACCTCTATTTTTGGAGTCGGTTGATAAATTACGCTATTTACGCTTATCTTTTTTTTATGAAAGAGGGAGGCAAACGAGCAAGCGGGTCACGTGATGTTAAGTGATTACCGCCGCCCATAGACACCTGCAATACTCGGGGTGTCATAGAAGCGTTGCCGGCCTTTAAGGGATTTGTACGCTCTTTTCTTGAAGGTTCCGATGTCATATTGGTTCGGAAATACCGCTGAAGGCAGTTCGTTCCACAGTGTGGTCATACGTGGTATAAAGTTAAGTAATAATGGAGCGTAAATGGAAGGAATGTCTCACTCAGTTTGTAAAATATTCAACTTTTCCGTTCCGCATTGTTTGTATAAATAAAATATAAGAAGAAATAACTATTGTTAATTATTTGTTGGTAGTTTTATTTACCAATGAAATAAAAACATTGTTCATACGCACATACATTCGAGTATATGCATTGCATTATGTTTTATATCGTGTGTTTCTTTTCAAATATTAATCAATAGCAACACATATATTTATGCATATATGTTACGTTACATCCATGCGGAAGAAAAACGTAGAATCTGTCAGCTGCTACTCTTCCCGCGCAGATTGTAAAAGTCAATCAAGGGAAAGTGCTTGAAACGGGAATTCTCATAGGCAAAACGCAACGTGTCACTAATTGTTAGTCTCCTTAAGGGCCTTATTTGTGGAATGGAAACTTTTGAGCCGCCATTTGCGACTCTTGGCTCTGTTTACCCCGTAAAGGATAAAGATGTGACGCTGTATGTACCCAATTCCATATAATTATACCAATACATCATTGCTCCGTTCATGAATTGTCAATGACATAATTTTCATTTTGCAGTATCGTTGACTACCTATAAGTATTGTTGCAATTTTGTATGTCACCAATACGTGACTATTTTGATATAATAATGGAGTTTTATGTACATTGTTCGCTTGCTTGCCGAATGTATATAAATGAAGAAATTTTACTGATTATAAACCATTATGTAATGATAAACAAATTGCACTATACATTTCCAAGAAGTTTGGTTTTACTATGTCGAAATAACTCCGGTAATAATGGCTTTCATTATGGTTAGTACAAAAAAGTATTACATTATATGTTTCTGTTCTTAATAATTGCTTATATGCACTTAACATCACGTGACCCGCCTGCTCGTTTGCCTCCCTCTTACATTAAAAAAAATGTATAAATAGTGCGCTATGTACACTGCATAGCAAAACTTAGCGCACGTTAAATATAATGTGACATCTGTCTCATTGTACCTATTTTTAAAATTAATGATTGATTGATAGATATGTAGGTATGTATATATTTCTATATATATATAAAAGCGAAAGTTTAATTACTGACCGACTTATTACGTAAATACTCAGAAACTATAAGTGGTCTCAAATTTTGTATGTTGGCTACTTTAAGGATGTAGGTGCTCGATAAGACGGAACTTTTACAAAATTCCTACCGGTCTATTTTTTTATGTAAGAGAGATGCAAACTAGCAGGCTGGTCACGTGATATTAAGTGATCACCGCCACCCATAGACAACTGCAACACCCGCGGGGTCACAGAAGCGTTGCCTACCTTTAAAAAGAGGTTGGGCCTCCGGCTCTCCCACTCACCGGACGGAGCATCTGATAATTAAGGCTCGTGAATGCAGTCGCGGGTAAAAGTTAGTAATAAATAAATATATATTGATAACTCACACAGACTTGCTCGAAAGTAAGTCCGAGACTTGTGTTATAAGATACTATAACAAATTGTATCACAAATACATGCATTAATAGGTAATAAACATCCAAAACTCATGTCGATCAAAAATAGTTCATTTCCACCTGGACCTGGCCGGGGATAGAACCCGAGTTCTAAGTAACGGACTGGCGTGTTAACCATTACGCCACGGAGGTCATCTTATTGCTATTTACGGATTTTACATAATATTTTTCGTTTGTCTTGATAGTTTTGTTGGACTTTTGACCTTTTTGTTTAATAGCCTAACTTTCAATTTAAATGGCGTGTTATTGTGATATGATATTGGGTCCAATATTGAAAGCTAAATGAGAATCATATCCGGAAATCGTGCTGTAATGAAATAAACAAGGTGGCACGGTTCCGATGACGATGCAATTTTACGGTAAGCGTCCGCAGATCATTATGGTTGCTCATTATCTGTGTCAATTTTTTTTTTCAAAATCACATAAAGCTCGTTCTTTTTTCGCAATTAGACCGCCGTGTCGACCATAAGCGTATATAGAGATATTTTGCAAGGATGCCCTCGCCCTTTGGAAATAATTATTAGCAAAATAACACGGCAACAGGATTTTAAATACCCATATTTCTCTGATCGACGATGAGCTAGCCACTATTACCATTATATATGATGTATACGTCTTTATTCCACAACTAACTCTAACATTTTGCTAAGCGTGGTTTGTTCGAATCTTACAAATCTTGGTTATGTCTACCCCGTAATTATAGTTAGTATACCCCGTAAGGAATACAGACGAAATACTGTAACTGTGTGTGCACGTGTATGACTGTGGTGGGCGCTTGCCTATTTAGGGTAGGCATGGTGTAGATGTCTGTTCTGTTGATGGATCTTATTTTGATTAAAATATATTTAATCTAAATGAGACTAAAAATATTGTAACTAATTTTTTATTTTACTAATTATTATCATGCTTTTTTCAAATGTTATGATTGCAAAAGTCGAAGGCACAACGTTGATTCGTCTTTGCAGATTATTGCCCTTCTCGATAAAGTTCACTATTGCAGTTAATAATAAATTGGTTTGGGTAAGTATCTCTTTTATTATTTGACACTGAAATAACTAAAAAAAACAACAAACAAACAAACAGCTACTAAAATTTGTTTAAATTGTTTTGTTTTTACTCATTTGTCAATAATGTCCTTTTTAAGGCTTCTTCCATCATTTTATTAGAAGATTGATTTTTTTACGCATAACATTGTTTTTGTTGAATTTTTCTTTTATTAATTTTTTTTAATGTTTATTAATTCATCTTCCAATCAAGTTATCATTATGACCATGAATGTATTCACGTGCGATCCAGTTTCAACATCGAATAAAGTTTTCGATATATCTGTATTGTCAATCGATTCGATAAAATAAATTGCGAAATGCTACTTGCTTTATGAGACATTCGATTATATATTTTTCATTGCATGAAAATTCATGTCAAGGATTTTCTTGTATGTGCCTACTGAAATTACCTTGTCACGAAAATTACTTATTAGGTACTTATTTGTGAATTATTTTATTCTTGTGACTATAATAACTGGCATTGTTATGTAGGCTGATGAATGCGTAGGTTCATGGAAAAATGATGGATGAATAGCATATAAAAAAACAGTTCCCAACATAAATCTAGTGGCAGATGTTTTCTTTTTGCTGAAAACAAACAAAACAAACGAACAGGCGAGTCCCGTGATGCTAACTAATTGATCACCGACGCCCATAGACATTCGCAACATCCGGAGAGTCACTGAAACTGACAATGTTGGCTAAATTATCGTCGACAAATTGAAATTTGTGGTTAAGTTTAGATCATACGTATACAATTATGTACTAAAACAGCAGGTCAAATTAGATCTAATGATGAAACCGCAAGAGAAAATTTAACATTTAGTATACTAGAACTAGTAAAGTATAAGTCAACAACACGTCATCCCAAATCCAATGTGAAATTAACAACTGTCACAATTGTACCTATAGAAATTATAACATTATAACAAAAATGGCATTGTAGCCTTAGAAAATTATAATAGCATGATTGAAAAAAAAAATGATGTTCGTGCTGTTGACTGGGAGTTCTCTCAGTGGAAGCCGATCCTTGCTGGACCTGATAGTCATAACACCCATTGAAAATGCATTGTCCGCGGAACTGAACCAACATAAAAATAAAATCTCCGAGGAAATGGTCCTATTTCCTCTTGTAACATTTGAAATAAAGTTACATAATTTATAGAAACATTGCAAAAAAAGCTTTTAAAAACAGTTCGGTCTGTAAGTAGAGGATGTAGGTGGTTATTTGATGTTTCAACATGATTGCAAAACTTCCTGTGACAAGTGTGACAGTTGGTAATTTGGTGTCAGTAAGTACATGTTGAGGATCTTGTGATGATCAAAAATAAAAACAATTCCTTGACAGGCTTTTTACAAGTCTTTTTACAATTCTCAATATTAGTGAAACCGCGACACATCATCCACGTTTTAAAAGAATGATTTTCAACAATTAAGACTAAGTAGGATTAATAAAACTAGAAAATAAAACTAAACTTAAAAAAAAACTTATGTAAATGCTGTATTACAGAATTTACAAAATGTACAGCTCCGCTCCAATACGTCGCTTTGCGGTAACGTGGCTGGCAGTAATAATTATATGTAATTCAATTGTTACTTCAATACTTTAACTGTTAATTGGATTTTGTTATGTTGTATGTCCATTTGTCGCATCTGATTTGTTTATTAATTTAAATAATGTACTTGACTTAAAATTATATCAGGTCTAAGAAGATAATATGGATTAAAATCTATTATGCCCTTTCTGATTATCGATAAGAAAGAAAAAACGTTTATTTGGTCTATTACACCAAAATGGCCCCCGCTCAGCATGTGTCATGGCTAGGCCACAACGCTTGTTTTCTGCGGGTACCATCTTCAAAAAATACATACGATACATATGTTTGTTTTGAAATGATCATGATTATGTAAAGGTCATAGATTTAAGTACTATGTGTATAACTTTTGAAGTGTTTCCATCTAGTTGTGACTCATGTCTAATTAGATTATTTTTCAATTTTCCATAAAAAACACCAAAAAGTACGTAAAATAACAATGACCTTCACTGTTTTTTGGCAAATCTAAGATAGAATTCAAGTAAGCAGCTTAAAAACCATTATTAACATATCTATCTCATTGGTAAATAAAGCACGTAACCTTTACTGAAATAATAAATAATAAATAATAATAAATAAATAAATATATAGGGACAAATCAAACAAATTGAGTCAGCCCCAAACTAAGTTCGAGACTTGTATTATGGGATACTAACTCAACGATACTATATTTTATAATAAATACATACGTATATAGGTAAACATCCAAGACCCAGGCCAATCAGAAAAAGATCATTTTCCATCATGACTTGATCGGGGATCGAACCCGGGACCTCCTGAGTATCGGTCAAGTACCTACCGTTACACCACAGAGGTCGTCAATAAATTGCAATAAGAAAATAATGCATTCAAAATTGAAATTATTGTTTATCGAACTATCAATCAGTTACGTTGCCCACAAAATAACATACAATCACAGCAATATAACTTGCATAACGCGTTGCATTACTTGTATAATCACCAAAAGTGACTGTAGAGCAGAGGTTCCCAAACTTGTTTTGTGTACTGCCTACTTTGAGTTTGTCTGCCCTCTTTCTTAAAAGAAAACTTTTAATAAAGTATTTTTTTTTAATGAAAGAGAGAGGTAAACGAGCAG
>JADGIL010003363.1:0-10674 GCA_020352625.1 Cactoblastis cactorum
GAAGATGGACGCTGAAAAGTTGATGAAAAGCTCAATAAATAGTTACACATAAAGAAATCAATCTAAAGTCTTAAACAGTATAAGTTCCTTTGTGTGTAGTGATTAAACCGCGATAAAATCCGTTAAATTTGTTTCATTTCAATTAGTAAGATGTACTTATATTTTTAATTTTTTAAAATAGTTTGTCGTCGTGTACCTTTGGTTTAAAAAAAATCGGTTTTGAGTAGCGAGGCTCACTGCACACTATTTCGAAGCAAATGGTATTGAAAATTAACAAAGATATTTACTAGTACGTATAATATTTTTTGGCGTCTTTCTCTTTTGCGTCTTATACTTACAGTGCTTGGCACTGTCACGAGATATAAAATATATTAATTATTGATTTTGTTTAATTTATTAAAATCTTTTAATTGTTTGTTGTTGTTTTAAGGCCGGTAACGCTCCTGTGACCCCCCGGGTGTTGCGGGCGTCTATGGGCGGCGGTGATTACTTAACATCACGTGACCCGCCTGATCGTTTGCCTCCTTCTACCATAAAAAAAAAATTGTTTGACATACAAATAAAAAATCCTAGAAATATTAACATTACCTTTCCGCGTCATTGTTCCCGAATTTATTAAATATAGGAATTAATAGCAAGACTAATAGGCATTACCTACTTGAGTTTGCGTGCTCCATCTTAGACTTCATCGTTTCTTGACATCAGGTGGGATTGAAGTCAAACGCACTCAAGACATGCTTAAAAAAATGTAAATAATAATAATTATAACAATTAATTTTTAGTGTATAGAACCTGTAGAATGCTTGTGAATTCACACCCTGCTAGTTTTTCAAGATTTGCGCCCTCTATGTTTTAGATTCTAAACTATCTAAGAAATCTCAGATGAATTGAAACGCCATCTAGTGTGGAGTGGATGGTACTTTAATAACAACATACTTTTCATATGCTTGATGACATTGCTTTCTGAAACTAACCTCCTGCGATTAGTCATGACTTAAGAATATAGAGGGCGCTACTAATATTCAAAACATGAAATACTAAAAATAACATATTAAAATGAAAAATAAAACTAAATATAAAGGAACAAAAAATAAACAAATATGTACATAATATATAGTAGACTATGAGTAGCTAATAATGCAAAAGATCGAATAATAAATAAATATTAAAAATATCATTTCTTTTAGCAAAATTAGTCATAACAAGAAACTTATTTATGTACATAATGTGTAAATACCACAGAATATATTTTATTGATCTGTGATGTGTACATACATATGTATATTATAATTAAACTTTAATCGGGCGTTGTCTATATATACATAGAACATTAAGGAAAATAAACAGGGAGGCCTTGTTAGGACTTATAGAATAATTATTATTTTTAATTTTATTATTTATTGAACAAAGCCAAAAACAAAACACGAAGGCCATGCTTAGCCGAACGATAGAGTTATTAACTGAAAATTCAGATATATTGACAGTCTATTTTCAGACAGTTTACAAACTAGTTAGTAACTACAAGTAGTACTACAATCTACAAGTATTATTAATTTTCAGAAACAACAGCAATTCCTCTCTTTTGTCTCAACCTAGAAGTTAGCAAACTTATCAAGAGGCTATACACACAAACACAAAACTAGCGAGACTGACTTTACAATCCAATTTACGGGAACAATGTCTATACATCGGACCATCATTAACGGACCGTCAGGCGCACGCGAAAGCTCACAATTGAAGCTCTAACTCCGAGGTTCCCAAACTTATTTTAAAGAGGGATCTTTGAGATTAAAATATTTTTTAATGCCCCCATTTTTCACTTACTTAAAAACCACTATTCTACACAACGCCCCCATTTTTTTCTGGGTTTCTTAACGCCCCCCTTAAAGCCTGCAGCGCCCATAACGGGGCGTTAACGCCCACTTTGGGAAGAGCTGCTATAACTGATGATGTTTTGATATTGAATTAACTCTTGAATTTGTTCGTGCTTTTATAGCGAGCTTTTTTTCAGTTTCGTCAAGTATCTGCGAACCAAAACGGAGATTTTTGATGCCAAAGAAGTTCATTTTAAGGTTCCGTACCTGAAGGGTAAAACGGGAGCCCTAAGACAAAACCAAACAAAATAAGTTTTTAAAAATCTTAACTTAATAATTACGTATTAAAACTACAATCTCCTTTGTAAATGACAACTAGAGAATGCAGGTGAAGTAAAAAAACATGGTAAACAAAAGAGCTCTAAAAATATACAATACGCCACAATAGCACGCCGCTTTTGTTCCACATCCACTACACGGATTATTGTGCCCATAGCAGAATGAAAATGGAACCGGTGTTTACCGGTTCAAACTAAACTTTTCTAGGTTTCATCCTTTTGTTGATATGGATTTTTTAAAACCTGTAGGTGTTTTTGTTGGGAATATACTGGTTTGTTAATCGCAAATAAAATAAATATATAATTGGGACCAAAACTGCTTGAGTTTCTTTCGGCGTATCTTCTCAGCAGTAGTCAATTCGAAATTCTGGTAGTCGGGCATAAGAGATATAATATTTATTAAATTCTAACTGACTGACAAAAAAAATGTCTTTGAATTTATAATTTGTTAATAAAGTTTTTGATTTTAGTATCTGGTTTTCTTTATCGACAGCCTTTTCAATGAGTATTTTCTTAGCTTTATGCAATAAACCTAGTAATTGGTAAATGGAAAAAAATATACTAAATACTGACGTGAAAAGGTCGTGGCTTCATCCTTCTTAATCTTATGAATGAGTGATTTGATTGTAATGAACAAAAATTTAAAATCGTCGTCATTATCTGCTTTTGCCCTTTAACTGATTATAAGGTACAAATTTTTAAACAACACACGTGTTATATGCTCAGAAAACCTAATAATTAGTAGACTGACCAAGATATATTAAATTCTGACGTAAAAGTGGATGTCTCTTTTTTATGAAAGAGGGAGTCATACGAGCAGGCGGGTCACGTGGTGTTAAGTGATCACCGCCGCTCATAGACACCTACAACGCCCGGGAGGTCACTGAAGCGTTGCCGGCCTTTATGGGATTTATACGCGTTTTTCTTGAAGGTTCCGATGTCGTATTGGTTCGGAAATACCGCTGCAGGCAGTTCGTTCCACAGTTTGGTCGTGCGTGGTATAAAGTTCCTTTTAAAACGTTCGGTGATCGACCGCCATTCGTCCAGACGGAGATTTCTTAATCTATACATATAATAAATTTGTAACTGAGCTATGTCTGTACATAGAAGATATTTAAGAAAAAATATAGAAGGGCTATTTATAAGGCCTATAGAAGCCAAAACGATTGGTTTTAAAATTTTTGTCTGTCTGTATGTTTGTACACGTATCACACAAAAACTACTGAACGGATAAGGATGAAATTTGGCACAGCGATAGACTATAACCTAGAATAAAAGATAGGCTACTTTTTATCCCGAAAAAATGAACGATTCCCGAGGGATATGTGTAATTTATTGTAAACTAGCAATAATGTATTACAATTATCGTAAAATCTACGTGGACGCAGTCGCGGGCATCCGCTACTTTCAAAATAAAGATTTTAATTTTGATTTTTCATTGAGACTACATATACTTAATGTCACTTAACGCCTCTGATATACTTCCTTCGGTAAATGTAAACTTTGTGAAGTGAAAAAGCATACTTATTCATCAATCTTTCATACACGCTCGTTGGTTAAGAGTACTTCTTCCAATCAGCATTTACCTTATATTAACTTGTAAATATATGCTAAAATTATTCCAGGTTATAAACCATTCAAACATTTTAGAGTAAACAGATGTCCTGACATTGAATATTTATGGCGTCAAAAGGGTCACGATAATCCCTTAGACAAATGTATGTGTCCTTCTCCACAATAGCCCTACCATGATATTTTCATGAATGTGTTCAATTTCTGTGGCATGATGGTTAACATACCTTAGTCCAGGTTTCGATAAACGGCCAAGACAAAATAGAAGATTAAGTATCTTTTTCTGATTGACCTGGGCCTTCGATGACTATCTATACATTTATTTGTTATTATAAGCTTTTGCCCGCGGCTTTGCCTGCGTCAATTAACTTTATTAAAAGGTTTTCACCCCTTTCATAAGGGTACTATGTCCAAAAATCGTCTCTTAGTGTTCCCCTACAGTCTTCAAGAAACATACATGCGCTGCGTTCAGTAGTTTCGGCTTTACTTTGTCTGTCGGTCAATCACTCAGTAACGGAAGAGTTTAATATGTATAATAAAGATAGAAGATTTTGCTATGCTATACATATGTATACACATTTTTATTTTATTATAACTAGAGTTTTCGTGTGAAAGAAATTTAATAACGTAATAATAATGTTGTACATTTGGCTAAAAGTTTATAAGTATTGATCAACGTAGTATATACAATACTTATCCAAATATCTACGAGGAAGACAATGACAATGAAGAAAAAGTCAAATGCCTTTGAAAATAACGTTTTATTTACCATAATCTATGAATAAGCTTTGACTACAACGTTCTGTGGCGGTGTAATGGACATTGTAACAGAACCCCCACTGCAAGTTCCAAACGCTCTCTTCACGACACTAGTATCGATATCTGTTTTCACTGTGACACATCTCATATTCGACGCTGCTATTCCGATCTGGTGACAAACGGAACATTTAAGAGACAGTTATTTCTATACTGGCCTTGAAAACGGTCTTGTGAGAATTTCCGCACAAAAAGTATTTGTTCCATTAATACTTGTTAATTAATTTCTTTACAGCAAAATGCATAGGTTTTAAGGATAAAAGCATAGGACGGACAGCGAAATCTAAGTAAATAGGGTACCTTTTCAGTACAGAACCCTAAATAAATCTTTGAAGTACGATAAGTATGTATGTGTAAGATATGTATATGTAAGTATGTGTCATACCTGAATCTCGACAGGCAAATCATCATAGTGATTGTCAACTTGATTTTCCTCTCTGTATATAAGGTTCCCATCATCAATGCCCTCGCAATCACCACATCGCCAGAGTCCGCCAATCAACGTCGGTTCCGCTTCTGGAATAATTCAATTACAAACAAACGTTGTCGAGGCTTTGATTTGAAAATTAGGTGCGGTCGATGGAAAGCGTTTTCAAGGGGTATATTTCCGTTGAGGTTAATATTTATCTTGCTACTAATGTTTACGATCTGGTTGGCGCAGTGGTACACTATTTGCCACTGTACCAAGAGGTCCCGGGTTCGAACCCCGGTCAGATCTAGATGGAAAATGAAATCTGATTGACCTAGATAGCTATATGCGTATTTATACTAGAATTTTCCCGGGGCTACGCTTGCGTCCTATGATTCCATGGGAAAATTCCACTAACCGAATGATACACACATACACGTCAAATTTACAACACCCCTTTTTTTTGCGTCCGGGGTTAAAAATTACAGCGGAAATATTTTTTTTGCATACGACTACATAAATGGAGAATCTTAAAATAGGTGATGGACTAGCATCCTGGTACTATAGGTATAGTACCAGAAATACCTAATTCTGACAGTCACAAACTCTTGGCTCCATACCACAAGGAAGAAAGATGTGACATTATGTATTTTTAATCAATTTTGGAAGCAATCAGAGAAACAAACAGCCTTTTTTGACTAAGTTCGTAATTACCTACTAAATCAACTAATTAAACTTTTAACAAGTTTCAACATGTAAATAAACGGCCAAGTGCAAGTCGAACTTATGCATGAAGGGTTGCGTAATATTAATAAAAAAAAAAACTAAAAAATCATGTGTTTTCGACAGATATGAAATATATAGTGTACATAAATATCGAAATTTTCCCATAATTAATAATAAATAATGTCGATTTGGTTCAAATAATTTTTGTGTGATGTGTAAAGATATATGTATATTAATATAAGAATACCGTTTTTGTCATTTGACCACGAAACACTAAAAAGAGACAAAAACTAAGCACGAAGCTTGAAAGCAAAGTGTAAAAATAATAAAATAATGTATAAATTTTGTATTTTTATATTTGTATGCCAAAAATAGGCTGAATTTCTGAATTATTATATAATATCTCAACACAATATTGGACACATTCAACGCAAATCAAGAGTTTTTAAATGAGAAATTGACATAGTGAGTTTGATGTTGTAATTAATTAACAATTTTATATTTGTATGCCAAAATAGGCTGAATGTCTGAACTATTATATAAAATCTCAACACAATATTGTACACATTCAACGCAAATAAATACTTTCTTTCTTTCTTTCTTTCTAAAAAAATTAAGATTATACCACCATTTACATCTTCCCCATAATCCACTTCTTCTCCTCTCATCAGCATATTTATCAAAGTGTCCATATAATCACCACTGTCATAATTTTCACCGTGAACTATTAAAATAGCAGAAAATATAAACAGTAACTTCAAAATCATAATTTATACGTGTATCCTCTTCGTATAGTTGAGAAGGAATATGACAACCTTTATATAACAATCTATACTTACATATAATAAAACTGTAATTAAGCCATGTCTGTACATGGGAGATATTTAAGAAAAACATATATAGGGGCTCTTTATAGGACCTATAGAAGCTAAACTGATTGTTTTTAGAACTGTCTGTCTGTGTGTAAGCACGCGCATCACACAAAAACTACCGAACGGATCTGGATGAAATTTGGCACAGCGACGGTAAAAGAAAAAAAGATAAGCTACTTTTTATCCCGGGAAAATGTACGGTTCCAGAGGGATATAATTTTATGTATTGCAAATATTGTAAAATATACGAGGACGATCTCGCGGACGTCAGCTAGTGAAGAATATTTTATCATGTTTCGTTGACCTGTTGATAATAATATTATGCGTTTATTATACTAGTTCAAACCTGTGACGTTGTTGGCATTGAACTTTTATCGAGTGGATTGCAAGGGCATTTTTATTATTAGGCAAACAGACATACGGCTAACCTAAAGGGGATTGACCAATCTATGGACGCTTGTAAAATTAGGGTTCCACAGACGTGATGCGTGTGTATGTGATATCTATTATATATGTATATATCGCGACTTTGACTGCCTCCGTAGTCCAGTGATCAAGGTTTTTTTTTATGTCAGAGGGAGGCAAACGAGCAGGCGGGTCACGAGATGTTATGTGAACACCTCGAGACCCGCCTGCTCGTTTGCCTCCCTCAGACATAAAAATAAAAATTATATACACTCGATAATAATATATAGATAAACATCCAAGGCTCAAGCTAATCGGGGAAAAAATACATTTTCCATCATGACCTGACTGGAATTTGAACCTAGGACCTCATGGTTAAGAGATCAGGCTTTACCGTTGTGCCAACGAGGCCATCATAAGCAATCATAATATCAAAACCCTTTGGGAAATACCTTTAGATTACGATGTGATATGGGTTCTCGTCTATCTGATATCAAATGTTATCACATTAAAATATAATATTTCTGATCAAACAAATTTGAATAATACTAGAACATTTGATATCACGTCGTTATTTATTATGAGGTAGACAGAGTCAAGAGTCGTGAGAACCGAGTACCACCACAGCGAGATTCAGGAATATAATGAACTCCCCAAAAACATTTAATTTAAATAGATATTTTTAACTATTAAATAAAATAAAACAATAACTTAAAGGTAATAGTGTTACTATTTCCTTTAAATTATTGTTTTATTTTATTATAACAGTAAAAAAATAAATAAAAAGCAGAAACTGCAAGCTCTCAACACGACGCCATAATTTTTTGTAGCGGTGTATTCTTTGTATAAACTCTGTCAACTCGTCATCATCGCTCGGAGGCGGTGTTTTTTTTAGAAAGGCAACTTAATCGTGAGTCTTCTTAGCTATGTTTTAACCCCCGACGCAAAAAAGGGGTGTTAAAAGTGTGGTTTGCTATAAAGCGGTGGGTTTTTTTATAATTTTTAGTTATATTGCTTTTTATACAAATTTAGGCACAGTTGGACAATTATTAAAGTTGTAAATTCCAATTATTTAGGCGATTAAAACCTCGGGAGAACTAGACTGTTCGAATAATGATTACCTTCAAAAGCAATTAAGTTACATAATCACGTTTGGTCCACGTTTTAATTAAAGAATAAAGATCTATGTTTCATTCGTTTATATAACGGGAAAATGATAAGGTTGATCATGAAATATTAATTGCAAATGAAAATAAATTGGGCCAATCGAAATGTATGTATGAAAATTAAATTTATGTGTCTAATGTAAAAATGGCTGAGTGCGAGTCGCACGAAGGGAAGCCATGAAATTATCTTTAAAAAAAATGGCATAAGATCACGTTTGTTTTACACGAGTCCTTTAAATCAGTTTAATGGTTCCGTGCCCGTTTATATGTATTTATTATAAATATAGCATCATTGAGATAGTATCCCATGAAACAAGTCTCGAACTTAGTTTGGGGCTAACCCAGTTTGTGTGATTTGTCCCTATATATTTATTACAATTATCTAGCTAATAGGCTAGCTAGTATAGGCAGGCCCCCCACGAGATGGATCGATGACCCGGTAAGGGTTGACGGAGTCCAATGCGGCCCAAAACTGGTGTCTGTGGATTCAATTGGGGAAGCTTTTGTCCAGCAGTGGACGTCTCAGCTGAAATGATGATGATGATAATCTAGCTATTACGACTCAAAAGGTACAGCCTGGTGACAGACAGACGGACAGCAAAGTTTTAGTAATAGGGTATGAAACCATAAAAATCAAATTACCGTTACTAGTGAATAAAAAAAAAGGGTTGTTAATCTTTTAATGTTATTTATGTTGATATAGCTAAACGTGGGCTTTCTGACCTGCGACTCTTGTCTCTGTCTACTCCGCAAGAAAGGAAGACGTGACACTACATATGTATGTAAGTATATTTAAAAAGTGAAATGGTAGGAATATGGACGTTTAAAAAATTACCTTTTTGAGGTAGGAAATAAAGCAAGACAGAAAAGTTAACAAACGACATAAAAATATCTACACCAAAAAGGGAAAGACAAAAAAAGAAAAATCTTTGTGCGAAAAATATCTCCGATAAAGATTATTTAATTTTCCTTTCTTCTGCCTAGAAACATCTCAGCAACGGATAAAAGTTTAAATGTATACGTAAATTGCTTTTTAGAGATACAGATACAATATCTCGTTTTTATCCCTTACGGGGTAGACAGAGCCCAAAGTCGGGAGAATTGAAGGCCATGCTTAGCAAAATGGTGGGCTTTTTGGTGGAATAGAGATTCAGAAATAGTGACAGGATGCTAGTGACCTATGAGAATTCCCGTTTCAAATCCGTTCCCTTGATTGACTTTTACAATCTCCGTAAACAACAGCTGGCACATTCTACGTTTTCGCTCACAAACAAGCATAGAAGACAAGCTTTTTAGGGGTCTGAGTAAAAATGATTGTCTGATTACTAGGACTTCGCTGTCTCTCCGTCTGACTGTCTATTCACCCGCCACCAGGCCTGTATCTCATGAAATTACGCTGTAGACCATGAAATTTACACATATAATGTACTTATTTTTATTTTTGTTATAACTACAAAACCTTAATAAGAAAAAATTAAATAATTAAGGTGTTCTAAAAAACGTTAATTCTAGTCTTTTTAAAAAAAATCGCCTCGTAACTTAATCTTATCCGGCTTTTTTATTTCTGTCCTTAAAGTCACTTATTTATAACTTATAAAAATATATTCTGATCCCAGAGGTACCTTAGGGAAAATCAACTCAAAACAACTCAGAGAAATAGGAAAATAAAATTATAAGTAATTGCTTCCAATTACTGTATATACATAATGTGCCTAATTTTTACTGAAAATGTTCCAAGCGCGCGAACGTAAGAATTGTGTCTTAAAAAGCGCTTTTTATTCGCACAAAGAAAAAGTAAATGCCTGAAGCATTTTCCAATACCTGAATGAGGAATAACGAGCCATATCTGTTCCCACAGTTTCAGTCTGACTTCAGCTTCCCGCGGGAGCAAACGCTTTTTTTGTCCCGCGAATAACAAATTCGAACGATTTGCCGGCGAACTGGCACATTCGAAATTCGATGATTAAAATGTTTTTAAATTTGAAATATGAATAATTTAAAAAAATAATAAAGAAATTTGGTTTTAATTTAATATAAAATTGTTTTCAACCAGTTCTGAAATCTGACATTAGGTAATTGTGTTTTAACTAGTTTTATTATGACGACAGCGTGAAGTTTCAAAGTTTTAATAAGTTTGTGACATGTACATTTGCATATTGTGGATTGTGGCTGTCAAGAATAACTGATGTAAAATGTTTATAAGATGTTTCACGAAAGGTTAGTTTTTTATTATTTTTTATAACTAGTGACTTACCTTTTATAACTATGATTAACATGCTGAGTGCCAAAAAAACCGTTGAATATACAAACTTCTACTGTTGTCGCGCAGATTGTAAAGGCAATTAAGGGAAAATTATTAGAACAGAGGTAGTCAAGTAACTTATGTCAATATGTCAATCTTCACTCCATCCATTACCACACTAATATTATATACTATTATTCATATCCTTCAAGTCCCACGATTATTAGCTTTGACTACCCTATAACAAATAAAGACTTGATTGCTAAATCTATATCATTTACAAAGCTTTGTTACTTATTCGAGCGTTATCCCGG
>JADGIL010003368.1:0-13434 GCA_020352625.1 Cactoblastis cactorum
TGTGGAACGAACTGCCTGCAGCGGTATTTCCGGACCGATACGACATAGGAACCTTCAAGAAAAGAGCGTACAGATCCCTTAAAGGCCGGCAACGCTCCTGTGACCCCCCTGGGGTTGCGGGTGTCTATGGGCGGTGGTGATTGCTTACGGTGAATACATCACGTGACCCGCCTGCTCGTTTGCCTCCCTCTGCCATAAAAAAAAGAGAATCACTGATTAGAGTTTTTTTATGTGGAGATAGTTATAGACATAGGATACAGATAGATATAGATAGGCTACTTTTTGTCTTTTTCTATTTGAATAATATATCCGTAGTATTCTTAAAAAAATGTGACTGTGACAAAAGTGTGATTGGCAAACGAATATAAAAAGATTGATGAGCGTGGAGGAAGCTTAGGAATAATGTAAGGATCGCAGCAAATTAAAATTACCTTAGTTTTCTGTGAGGATAGTCATANNTATGACTATCCTCACAGAAAACTAACGTAATTTTAATTATGTATGTCCCAATCAACTGCCTGTCAAGTTACCCCGCACGGCTCCCTGTGGTATATAGCGAATTAGCAACGAATTTTAGTAAGTTAAAACGCTGATGAGCCTACAAAATCACCTTAATTACATGTATGACAGAACCAGTCAGTCATAAATTAACTTCCTTTGTCATTCTAGTCCCTAATCCCCGTAATGAATACAAACCTTGAAGCATTTAGTGTCATATACGCGCTTTAACAGTTAACACACTGTTAAAACTAACCACTATTAATTGAAGCTTAAGCATGACTAAGTTTAGGCTTAGGAATGCAAATTCAGGCAGGACAGGGCCCAGGGCAAAAACTTCGGAAACCAATTTAACACTTGAAAATATACTCAGCAAGATCTTTTATCTTTACATATAATAAAATTGTAACTGATCTATGTCTGTACATGGGGATATTTAAGAAAAGGGGCTCTTTGCAGGACCTATACAAGCCAAAACGAATGTTTTTAGAATTTTTGTCTGTCCGTCTTCGAACCTCCGCCTTTTCTACCAAATTACGTTATTACATCTCTAATGATAAAGTCAATAATTTTTTTTTATCTAGGCGCAATATAAATCCACAGGGCCCTGGGCTACGACTCAAGTAGCCCTTAGGTATTTCCGCCTCTGTGCTCCTCAAAAGGTACTTGTATTCTAATCACAAGGCTACACGGTCGGCGCATGCGCATTTGTTCCCATTCGAGTGCATTCAACTGTGCGCAATGAAGGGTCGCCTTTACACATGGCATTTAATCTGGTAATTCAAACAAATCAGTTTGCATTGTAAAGACATGAAAATAAATATATTTAAAACTTATTTAATTGTATTTAACGTTAGCATGTGAGTCATACTACATGGGAGTTTGTTTTAATTATTTATTTCAGGAATCAATTATGTTTTTTTTATGCCAGAGCGAGGCAAACCAACAGGCGGGTCACGTGATGTTAATTAATCACCGCCGCCCATAGACAACTGCAACACCCGCGGGGTCACAGAAGCGTTGCCGGCCTATAAAAAATCCCCTTCCTTCCCAAATGGGGAAGTCGGGCCTCCGGCTCTCTCACTCACCAGACGGAGCATGGCGGCTGATAGCCGCCATTCAGGCACACTTGACGTTAACCATTACACCACAGAGGTCGTCAAATAATACTAAATTTAAATAATACTTTTATAGTTTCATACATTCCGTCTGGACGAATGACGGTCGACCACCGTATCCACCGTACATTTTAAAAGAAACTTTATACCACGTACGAACACACTGTGGAGCAATTGCCTACAGCGGTATTTCCGGACCATTACGACATCGAACCCTTCAAGAAAAGAGCGTATAAACCCCCTAAAGGCCGGCATCGCTTCTGTGACCCGCCCAGGTGTTGCGGGTGCCTATGGGTGGCGGTGATCACTTAATATCACGTGTCGCGCTCGTTTGCCACCCTCTCTCATAAATAATGTTCTAAAATTCACGACTTAGACCATATTATGTGATATAACAATGTTTTAACATCTTATATTTGTAGATGAACAGAACTCGCTTCAATAGTGCGAGTCTGAACCATTTCTACAAAAAACACAAAGGCAGCTAAACCAACCCCTGTAAAATAAATAAACCACGGTACCGCAACACGAAAATGCCTAATATGTGTACTATAAAAATGTTTTACGAACTCCTCGATATATAAGTCAGTCGCGACCTTCTGAATCAGTCCACTCTCTCTTAATCTCAATCCGTAAATGTGAAACTTTTCCATTAATGGAAACCCTTTGTAAAAATATATAGAATAAATAATCTTATTCAACGTAGGAAACTCGTACAAAAGTGAATTTCCATAGTTATCATAAAAATTGTATTTATGGTACGAGTATATAGAATAGACAACTATCGTGTAATAGTTTTTCTTTTCAGTTACTGTCTTGATGCTTTGTAAAAGAGGTTCGCAATCTTCTGTATTATTAGTCTTCGGTATGCCCAATTCAGCCCACATTAAGGTCTGAATCACATCACTTATACACGGTTTCAAATGGAAATTAATAAGATCTTTATCGTTTGAAATTTGGTACTCCTTAGCCGGATGTGTGCTCAAGCTGACCAGACTAGACTGATAGAAAGAGTTTACCAAATAGGCGAACCAAATCCATACAATGAATGCACATTTCGCTGGACCACTATGTGTAATATTTTGACCGTGTGTGAACAGAGAATCCCACATTTTTAGCAATATAGAAGTCTTATCAACTCCCCGCATGATTAATATCAAAAATAGGAAATATACCAAAAATGAAATTATTAATAGCTTCCATACCAGTGGCTTGAACTCCAAATATATATTTTTCCAACGTGGAACGACACCGGCTTTTTTAACCAAAAGTTTGATCTCATCTACGTATACAAGATGGGAATAGATGTAATCAAAAACATCAGCTCTAGACTTGATAAGCATCATCCCCCCAAAAACGGCATCAACTTCATTTGTCTGCAGCATGTTTAAAGGTCCAATAGCGTCCATTCCTTCATCTATAAGAGTGAATGTTTCACCTTCGATGTTATATGTGTAATTTATACTAAAATTTTCTAATTCACTGAAAATTTTGAAGGCGAACTGCTCGACTCCCATTCCTTTGGATTTTGTTCGACTGGGATCGATTACATAAGGTGGCCAATTCGGTGCTGCAACGTTGATCGTGCAATTTTGAATTCCAGTAACCAATTTGTTAGGGAATAAATCAATATGTGTCGAATTACACGTTCCATATTCGATGATCCTTTCGAATTGTTTACCACAGCCGTAGTTTTCAAAGGGGTTATACGAATATAAATTGGAGTCACTCTCATTTATAACGACAACGTTTAACACATGATACTTCAATAGGGTTTCGAAAATGGCTTTCAATTTATTTTTGTCAAAATCCATTATTATTGTAAACCTGGCGTGAGGGTTCCACGTCGCTTCTTTTGTGACCCACTTGAATTTAGTGACGAAGTCACGAACTTTTTTGACGTAAATGAAGTATCCATTATTATCATTCGGCAATTGTTTCCTATAAGTTCGAGATATGATCAACACGTGATTTTTTTTGTGCATTCCTTTAAGAATAGCATCATTTTCATATCTTTTGTCCACATTTATAAAAGTGACTTCACTCCGTTCCGAATAGTAGTTCAACATTATTTTAGTAGCGCAATCGACTATATCATTAATTTCTTCATAACTTGCAAGAGGAATTTTAAATCCATCGATTGTGTTTAAAAGAAATAAAAATGCAAGGCTCTTAACTATTACGTTAAAGGCAGCCATTTTGATTTTGACTATTTTTTTAATACTGCCTTGCTTTTTATAGGCCATGCCAACGTTAAATACTAATTATCGTTAAACTAAATATTAAGCCATTAACTACATTAGTGATAATGACAGATTACACATTGTCACTTTCTTTTAGACAATAATTAACGACTTGTCATAACGGAATATATTTTATACTTACTTAATCCGGTCTATGGGCGGCGGTGATTACTTATCACGTGACCCTCCTGCTCGTTTGCCTTCCTCTGTCATAAAAAAAAGCGTTAACCTGGGTATATACTCCCTTGGGAATTCTGAAATTAAAATCAGCCAAGCCGTTCGCCCACTTTGATGTGTAAATGATACCTATACTGGAATGATAGGTCAATTCAATATCTATACATACATATAATAAAATTGTAACTGAGCTATGTCTGTGCATGGAAGATATTTAAGAAACAACAATATAGGGGCTCTTTATAGGATCTGTAGAAGCCAAAACGATCATCTAAGAATTTTTGTCTGTATGTATGTTTGTACGCGCATCACACAAAAACTACTGAATTGATCTGGATGAAATTTGGCACAGCGATGGACTATGACCTAGAATAAAAGATTTTTATCCCGGAAAAATGTACGGTTCCCGAGTAGTATGAAATTATTATGTACTTATTGCAAATATCGTAAAATCTACGCGGACAAACTTGCGGGCATCAACTAGTATTCAAATATAATATTACAGGATAAACAGGTCAAAATAAAACACCAGATTCGTCAGTCACTTCAATAAATAATGTCATGTAAAAATCACAATTTAAGATTACATAAATAAGAATGATTGTAATATACAATAATAATAGCTTAATAAGTAAAACTACGCAACATGAGATATTAAACCGCGATTACACCAAAAAAACCATTGTCATTTTGACAAGTCAGAGTTTTAAATATGGCCGAATAGTTTTGATACTTGTACAAGTATAATAGCTTTATAAGTAAAATTATTCAACATAAGAAATTAAACAGTAATTAGGTACACTAATATGAACAATCCCTTTTTGACCAATCATCGGCCAACCGAATAAAAAAAGCGTCTTGAGTCCTCAAGCCTTGGAGTTCAAAGTGTCACGTACGTATAAACTTTAAGGGGAACTTCCTTCCACGTACTCTAAGGTTGTGTAATGATCCTACCATAGTTTCCCCTGTAGTCATGGCAACGCGCGTGTTGGCGTTGCGGGCGTCCAAAGGTTACGGTGACCACTTTATATCATACGGGTCGCATAGCTATTTGCCTGCTTCGTTGTAAAAAAAACTATCACAGGGAGGTGGCCGGGATACCCGCGACTAGTAGGTAAACCATCAACACGTCGGTCAGGCAACATTCTTATATTGATGGGAAGGTGACACAGTCGAAGATCGTAAACTACGGTGGCTTAGACTGTATAGACTAAACATTATGATGATGACCATAGTATAGATGCCATTTTTATACACAGGTAATTTGACAAACAATTGACAGTAGCTGTCAAGTGTCAATTTCATGCACGCATTTTTATTTCTGCGGTCACTTAAAGAACAAATGACACGAAAGTACTCGTATAAATGAGTTATTATTCATAGGTCACGTTTCCGGCAATTGTACTCTTTTTTATGACTCAAAAACCCTATACATTATTAAAACATTCAAACTACTCGTCTTTTAAAAAATACCTATTTAAAACTCTGCTAACATATTAAACTCTATGACTCGCACCTTTTTAAATTCCAAACATTTTTGTAGCGATACACTTTATCGATCAAATATGCTTTGAGCAAATCAATTATACAGTAAATATGATTATTCAAATTATCAATTCGATGGATATTATTAAAAATAGCAAATTATTGCTCCCTCAACCCTGCATCCAGTCTTTGCCATAGACTTAGTATTTATACTCGGTAAAAATAACCAGACAGACAGAAAAAAACCATTACCATACATTTATAAAAAATAAGTACGAGATCTGTATATCATTTTTTTTTTTACCATCTTTTTCGCGTATTTGACATATATATGGTATCTATAAACTAAATTCAGTAGACCCCAGCAGTCCGACCTTCATCCAAATTTCAACTTTATATTAGCATAAAATTAATCGAGCAGTTAACTTCCATATAATAAAAAAAATTAGCTCTTACGTGACTATAAATTTACAATACATTTCTATAACATTAATTTATTTTAAACGAAATATTTTGATCATTTTAATAATCACTCAAAATCTCAAAACACCGGGAGTCCACTGTACACACGAGCCTAATTCAAACTTAATGGCGTTAAGCTGCTCAATGCGTCATCTACCGTCTCCTATTATAAACTAAAGACTGAATTTTCATTTGTTTCGACATGTTTCGAAACTACACCTAGGGTAAAAAAAAAATCAAAAAATGTCCATATATTAACTTTGTTTAAATAATTAAAAAAAAAATTTCAGCGTATCGTGTGACAGTTCACAACCGCCATTAAGCTTGTACGTCAGTTTGACAGTGACGTTTACAATGTCGCGGCGCGCATCAGCTGGCTCGGGCGCGCGCGCCCGAGCGCGCGAAACGGAACATGCCGTTCGAGATCGCGACCACCGGCGAGAACAGCCGGAGGGGGTACTCACTACAATACAATGGAAATTACTTGGTTTAAAATAATAAATAGACATATTACTTACAAATTATAGGGACAAATCACACAAGTATACTTATAAATATACTGGCCGACCGTGCCCACTTCGTTGGCCGTTAAATTATATGTAGCTTTCTAACTGTGAAAGAATTTTCATAATTGGTTCAGTGTTTCCGAAGATTAGCCCTTACAAATAAACAAACAAAGTTACAACTTTACGAAATCTACTTACAACTAAGGGGCAATACATTCACTGTTCAGATACAGTATTACATCTTTATCCTTTACGGGGTAAACAGAGCCGAGTCGCGAGACTCGAGGGCCACGCTTAAGAAAATGGTGGGCTTATAGGCGGAATGGAGAATCAGAAATAGTGACAGATAGCTAACTCCATGTTTTTTTTAAAATAAATATCGACACTTTCGCAGAACAACAAAAAACTTTTGTTCTTCGTTTTCTGACATATGTACATTGGTTTATAAATTAAATAAAAATGACTAGGCATTCAAATTTTCGACTTTTTAGGTTTTGCAGGCGTCCATAGACTGCGGTAACCGCATCAGGATTATTTTTCATTAAATATGCATATGACAAAAATAATTATAAACCAGACATACCTTCCCATGACTGGATTGGCCTCATTGCCGCTCAATATAAACACGGGAAAGAATATAGAAAACACGCATCCACTGTAACGGAAAATAAAAACATGTTCTAAGCGATAAGCTCAACATACTAACAGATATATCAATAAATTAATAGATAAATTTTGATTTCACATACAAATATTATTTCTATGTCAGTTTTGGAAAAAACATGATCACTTTTAAATTTTTAAACCTAGATATAAAATCTAAATAAAAACTTAATTACGGAACCCCTTTCAAATTACTTGCTCATCAAATAATTTAATTATGCACCCCCCTTCAAATAACTTGCTCATCAAACCCCCTTGAAATAACTTAAATACGAAACCACGTACGATCACACTGTGGAACGAACTGCCTACAGCGGTATTTCAGGACCAATACGACATCGAAACCTTCTAGAAAAGAGCGTATAAATCCCTTAAAGGCCGGCAACGCTTCTGCGACCCCGAGAGTTTCAGCTGTCTATGGGCGGCGGAGATTACTTATTAACATCACGTGACCCGCGTGCTCGTTTGCCTTCCTCTGCCATTAAAAAAACCCCTTAAAAAATAAAATAACTAACAACTAATATGTAAAACTCACCTAATGATATAAGACTGCGGGATCTGCGTCAGCACAGCGAGAGGCAGCCCGAAGCCAAGGAAGTACGGCCAGTTGCACTCGATGAACGTCAGCCGCTTGTGCAACTCCCAGCCCATGTTGAACCACTTGTACTCAAACGAGTACAGCGAATACAGGAGGCACATGTGGAGAAGGCAGAGTAGTTCACCTATGTAGGTGATTGGCAACATGCTAACCAGCATACTCTGTAAAAAAAGAATGAAACTACATACTACATTTTAAAACCCCGAATCAAATAGAGCGGTGTTATAAGTTAGACTATTACTAATGTGGTATGGAGCCACTACTTTGTACTACTGCACCAACTTCTCCGCCCTCCCAAAATGGGGAGGGCGGAGGTTTTTTATAGACCGACAACGCTTCTGTGACACCGCGGGTGTTGCAGTTGTCTATGGGCGGCGGTGATCACTTAACATCTCGTGACCCGCCTGTTCGTTTGCCTCCATCTGACATTAAAAAAAGACGTGTGGGTGTGTTTGTGCGTGTGTCATTCTGTCTGTGGCATCGTAGATCCCAAACGATTTTGATAATTCTTTTTTTGTTAGAAAGGTGACTTAATAGAGAGTGTTCTTAGCTATGTTTTAACAAAAACAGGGTTAAGTTTGACGTGTGTTTTGTTATATTGCCTCGGGGATTTTTTCACATTTTTAATTTAATTACTTGTTTCGTAGTCTATCTAAAAGTTCTTGATTATACACTAATTATATCACTTTATCCAATCTATCTAGTATACAAAAGTGAATAACACTCACTCACTAATCACAAAATCTCATAAACCACAAGTGCTAGGGGTCTTAAATTTAGCGTCCTTTTATTACGTAGGTGCATGCTGAGACGGAATTATGCCAAATTGCCACGGGATCAGGAATTATAGAACACGAGCGTAGCCTCGGACAAAAGCTATGTTATTTTAGCACAAACCAGTTTAAACTTTACTACTTTACTAAAGTGTTTAAATCTAATTTATAGAAACTAATAAAAATTGTCTAAATCTAGTTAATAGAAACGAAATATTCACCTGAACTAAAAATAGTGCTTGTACAAGCATACTAAAGAGAGAATCAGCAATAATTTTGCTGACACTAGACATGAACTGAGGGCGGCCCCTGCGGTGCCGATAGGCGGAATCTGCTATATCCTGTAACAGAAATATAACAACATTGGTCATTATAAAAAAAAACTAAACATAGTAACTACCTCTTTGAGTTTTATATAGCGTCAGACTGAAACTAATTCTCTAATTTGTGATGCTGACTGAAGAGTATTTTAAGGCCAAAACCGAAACTCGGTATTCTATATAATAATATTCTTCTAATATTGTTAATGCAGGTTTGTGAGGATGTATGTATGTATCTGTAAATTTAAATAATTTATTTTCTTTAAAAGGGCTTCCCTTGCCTTCAATAAACCTTATTTTTCGTAGTCAGTTAAAATATCAAAACCTTCTCCTAAGTATAAAAAACATTATTCAGCAAATCTAATCAAAATCGGTTCAGCCAATCGCAAGATAATCATGAACAACCATACATACATTCATACAAGTCAAACTGAGAATCTCCTTATTTTGAATTCGGTAAAAAATATATGTATATCTCACCTGAAACCACAGACTATTAACAAGTCTGCTCAATAAAAAAAGAGGCAGCACCCATATCATCCTGAACGTCATGGACAGGAACGGCTGCATCCATCCCCACACGTTACGAGCCACGCTGGGATCGTGGCCAAACACTATTGTGATTATATATTTGACTGCTGGCAACAATGCGTATTCAAATACCAATATGCTTAGTAGGAATATAAAGCCGTTGAGTATACATGATTGTATTACTCTTGTAAGTACTTTCGACTCTCTGAAAACAAATGATAATATTTTTTTTATTATTATTTAGGGACCAAAACTGCTTGAGTTTCTTTCGGAATTTCTTCAAGGCAGTGGTCGTTTCGATTGATTTAGATATAAATGTGTATTAAATATTGATGTGAAAAGTGCCTGTGAAGGTCTAACTTCTGAATAAATATTTTGATTTTAGTAGGAATTATTGTTAATGTATGTATATGAAAAATTATTTACTTTTATGCTGCTCTGTGAGTCAAAGGAATAAGTATAATATGTCAGCTACTACTCAGATGCAGACTGTATAAATCAATAAAGGAAAGTACTTATAACAGGAGATTTTATAGGATGGGATGAAGTACAATTCTATTAAGCAAAAGCCTTCGAGTCTCATAGTTATGACTTAACCGTAAAGGATGAATTTACATAGTAATATATCTGTTATCTGTAAGGATTTGAAGCCACATCAATCTATACTAATAGTATAAAGAGGAAAAGCTTGTAACTTTTGTTGTTTGTTTTTAAGGGCTTATCTTCAGAAATACTGAACCAATCGTGAACATTATTTCATGGCCGGAAAGCTACAATATTAAGGAGTATTATTATAGGCTAGAGTAGTACTATAGGCTATATTTTGTGCCCAATGAAGTGGGCATCGATCAGCTAGTTATTTATACACACAGATACAAATATAATAAGTTGAAATATCTACTACCTCCCACTTTCCAGAGAGTAAAATTTTACATTACATGAAAACACTTTTTATAGGGGACTTGATGGTATCTCCCGAATTATCTCTCTATGAAGCAACTTCTGTAGAGAATTATATCTATTAAGCAAGAACAAATTATAGTCCACTCATGCAATGCATGATGATTGGTAACCATAAATGATAACCTCAAAACCATAACTATATTTCTGTAAAAAATTTAATTTTGCATAATATTTGTAAAACTATTTCTAAAAATCTTGAGACTATGTTAAAAATAACAATATATTTTTAATATGCTAGAACTACAAGCAGAAATATTTAGCAGTAAGGTACAGCAAAAACCACATATTGAATACTGCATAAAAAAAAACAAAAGAACTTACTGTTGTACAGGTAATTGTTTAGATTTAGTCTTATCAGATTCAATCCTTGGCGAACGATTCAACGCTCTCTCATTTATTTCTTTATCTAAATACAAGAGCACACTGACACCACGTAAGCTATCTATAAATCCTTTTATAAGAGAAACAGAGAAATTCTGCAAAAGAAAACAAATTACACAATCATAACAATGACCAATGGACTTGTACTCAATAATTTTATTTCTATACTCACAGTAATACTTTCCATGATGAGTCGCTTAAAAGTAAAATAACTTCATGTTCTATTGTTCAGGGATGCTAATTTTGTGAACTTTAATCACATCTTTTGTTAATTTAGTTTTGACGTCATTGATAATTTTTACGATTTTCATTCATCAACAAAAACACTATATGACATGAACTGTCACTACTATCTATTTTGACATTATTTTGACGTTGACAAACGTTTACATATGGTGGTGTTTCACTTTTTTAATAAAATGATTGATGACGGTCTAATAAAGTACTATATACTCATAACTTGTCTTTATTTTATTTACTCTAAGGACTTTATAGAACTGCAATGAAGATAATTACACCCTTTCTCTGATTATCTTACACAGAATAGTAGGTAGACCGGTTTTTTATATTTTTTTTATAAGACAATATGACATAATAATGACTGTCAAGCATAGACTGACAAGTCAAGCATGCGTCAATGTCATTTATTTGAAGTTGGTAGGGTGGGTACATAAGTGTTTGTTTTTATTAAAAAATTGTATTAATTTTTAATAAAGTCAAAGTATTCCACTCGGAATTACAGCTTTAGATAAAATTCAATTAAAAACTGTCACTGGCTGATTAAAACGAGTAATGTGTGTCTCGTGCCATGAAAGTTACGATTAAAAGTACGCATCTACAATACAACTGAATAATTTTGGGAGGAAATATAGGAATTCCGTTGACCTTACTTTTAAATAATTTTATTTTTAGGTTGGACGGGCGTCGCTACTTGGCGTTGGGAGGCAAACGACGACAACTGCGGTATTTGTCGTATGCCATTCGACAGTTGTTGTCCCGACTGCAAGTTGCCTGGAGACGACTGCCCGCTAGTCTGGGGCGCTTGTTCGCACTGCTTCCACATCCACTGTATCGTAAAGTGGCTACACTCACAACCACAACAACAGTGCCCTATGTGCAGACAGGACTGGAAGTTCAACAACAAATAGATTCTAATTGTGAGTAATTATTTTTATTTACACCAACTTTTTTCTATTATCTTGATGTGTTTGTCTCTAGCCAAGTGTATTG
Source organism: Cactoblastis cactorum (assembly GCA_020352625.1). Classification (NCBI taxonomy): domain Eukaryota; kingdom Metazoa; phylum Arthropoda; class Insecta; order Lepidoptera; family Pyralidae; genus Cactoblastis; species Cactoblastis cactorum. The sequence continues at coordinate 11,949 of JADGIL010003368.1, forward strand.
ATTTTAAATTTAACAGATTATTTGTGTGTGTACATCATAGATCTTATCTTAGTCAATATTTGATACACTACAATTAACCCACTTTGTATTAGGTCTGATACATAGGTACTTGTTGGTATAATCTGAAATTATTATATGTTTTTGAAATTTATTTAAATACCTATTTTGATTTTTACTCAAAATTGGTATAATAACTTAACTCCAAGTAGCAATCATTTTTATTGACAAAGTTGGCACATAGGTCAAGCCTTTGCCACTTTACCAAGAGGTCCCGGGTTCGAACATTCAGTGTGCTCATGATGGATAGTGATCTTTTTTTAATTGGCCTAGGTTTTGGGTGTTTAGAATTTCTTATACGTATTTAAGTAATACAAAATATAGTGTAGATGAGTTAGTATGCCACTACTTACATATACTTGTACTAACGTTACAAAGTACTTAAGTTACAAATGTATTTTGGATGTAATTTTGTCTGATTTGTGCTTATGTATACTTATTTATTGTAAATATCTGTTTGAATTTCAGTAAATTAATTCTTTTTTATCATGTTTCTACCAAATTAGCATCTTTTTTATAAACTATCTTTATAAAAGACTAGCTTTTTCCTGTGGCTTCTCTTGTGTTCTATAATTCCTGATCCCATGGAAAATTTGCATAATCCTGTCTTAGCAAAAGTGTACATTTAAAAGGAACCCCACATTATATAGTCTCTGCGATGTTGTTTTTAGTGAGCGAGTGTTTTTCGCATTTATATATTATAATTTATTTTTAATGATTTTATACATATAACTAAATATAATTTTTGTTACTTGTTAATATTTCTTTTGGTGCAATAAAGAGTATTGATTATTGTAAAACCTATTATTTAAGCTTAAATTTTTCTACATTATAAATGGTAAATTTTCGTCATAGTTACTAATATCAACTTAGTTAGCGCATTGCTGAAATCATTGCCTCTGACTTATAGTCTAGTAGTCTCTAAATTTAATTAAGCCATCATGGATTGATATTTATATCTATGTATGTGTAGACTATTAATTTAACTCTGAATAATAATTATAAATATATTTATTAATAATTGGCATGCTGATTTCCTTTGGTAACAATATCACTACCAATAGTGGACCTAATATCAAAATTTAATTAACTGAAACATTAAACAGAGATTTAAAATAATTATTATCGCTTTCAATGTATTGATCGAATTTTTAATACAGTCAAACCTAGGTAAGTGAGAACTGGATAAGTGAGAAAACTCTATAAGTGAGAGTAATAGCCAGGACCCGTCATTTTAAGCTCCCAATACCTCTATTAGCGAGAAACAGAAACCTCTATAAGAGAGAGTCATTTTTCCCTCACGGACCTCCGTAAGTGAGACTGCTACTTATCTATACCTCTATAAGTGACAGTCGAGATTTATTTATTTATATTATTTAGGAGGAACAAATGACAAAACATGACAAAATAGCAGATGATTTAACATCTG
>JADGIL010003375.1:0-14003 GCA_020352625.1 Cactoblastis cactorum
TTGTTTCATTTCAATTTAAAATATTAAATTGTATAGTGTCTTCGGCTAACAAACAGTATAGATTTTAAATTCACCAAGCCACAAAAGTCTATCACTACTTATTTTTATATGCTTACAGTGCATTAATCTTCACTGCATGATGTTTCCCCTTAAATATGCCTCTTAATACATAATCGACAACTTAATACGTAATATGTATCTCACATTGCTTAGGTGCTAGTATACATTAGTAGCGTTTTCTTTCTGGTTTATTCGCTATGTAAGCTAGTTTGAATAATTTAAATATTTGAAGGAGAAACGTGCAAAGCAATTTTGTCCCGTTACAAATTAAAATGTTACACAGATAGGACGCTTCATGCCCATACTCACGCTAATACAAGTCAAGTTAAATGAAATAAAGTATGACTACAAAAAGTACCTCCCACAAAATTGGGTTAATCCTATTAAACCTATCTATTTGTGCATATTTTTAATTTTATATTGAGAAATAAAGACACTTATAATTATTACCTATAAAAACATATTTACATAATAATATATGTGATAAAGCTAGTTTGTTTAAACATGCTTATGCTAGTTCTGCCACTACCTTTTCGATCTGAATCTTAATATTTACTAGGAAGGCTATATTAAAATCTGACTAGGTAAAGCTGCAGGGCGTAAATATGTTAGATATTATTATAGCAATCCTGTTTGTGTCTTACAAAGCTATAACCACAAGATTAGCAAAAAAATATTCAGTATTTAATGTAGTAATACGTGATCAGCTAAACTTTACTTTATAGTAGGATTTTAGAGTAGGAATTAATTTTACATGTTATCTATCAAATAGTTAGTTCTGTACTCTAGATATTTTTTACCGCATTCAGCATACATTCCAAAAGCATTATTTACTGTGTTGCATCCCCTAGGATTGCATATAAAATAGGGCACCATTCACTTTATCATTTGTTTGCATCGCTTCGATGAAAAGTGATTTTAATATTAACTTTCATCTGAAAAATTCTTTAAAATATCGATTGCAGCTCCGAAACTTCTAAACATTTATAGAATATATTATAGAAATATTTTATCTAAATAAGAAAATAATAATTTTTTTGTCAATCCCGCATCCCGGGTTACAGGCGCAGGAAGGAACACCGTAGGTTTTTAGTTGGTAAAAGACCCACAAAATCCTTCCCCAATTCATATTTTTCCTACGAAAAAAGGGTATAAAAGGCACGCTTACAATGTTACTACCAAGTTTTCTTCATATTATTTAAATGTGTATAAATTTTCGAAACTCTACACATATTGGGCACATTGGTATAACATAAAAGACTAATAAACCATTATATTAGATAAATCAGCTGAAACAACAAATATTGGAAGTATAATGTTTTAGCCATTTAAGTAACACAATATTGGTATTGTATTAGTCTTCCAAGAAAAGTGCTACGAACGTCTCCACGGCGTAGACACAAGTGCTACGACGAGCTACGAGGCGTAGAGCCCTAATAGCAATTTGTGCAATCGTAAACTATTATGGTTTTACGATGGTATCATTTTTCAATTGGTTTGTAATACTTGTGTAAATGTGTATTTAAAGTGGAAAAATAAGTTAGCTAATATTTCAATGTGTAATAAAAAACCAAGTATTGCCAATACCAACAAGTATGTACCTACTTCGATTGCCGTGCCCCGCGATACATCACTCGTTAAGCTTTCTCGACCGTCTGCGAACGGACCGACAGTGTTACCATATTTATCGCCGTTAAGTGCAATAAAAATGTTGCTAACAAACATTAGGGAAACTAAATGGAGGGACGAGACTGGCATACGATATGCTTGTAACATCTTACTTCGATATACAGAAATTATGTGTATGTGCAAACTATTCAATAGCTTATAGCTATTACTACTAATTTCCGTAATGAAAATGAAGGAATCTGATTGGTACATCAGGGGCCCTGAAAAGGTTGCTTTGAGATATTCATCAATATAAGTATAATTTCATTAATTAAGCTATTCAATGCCAGAATTCTAAGAAGTTTCTCCATTTCTAAAATGAATCTCTATTTAAAAAATATCTATTGGTAAAATGGCCGTTACTATTGTTTTAGGACTAAATATGAAACCAAAATATTAAAACATATTAATATATATTGGTTTAAAAACCAATTTGACTGAAGTATGCCCTAAAAAATATATTGTCTTTCAATCGTTATCACAAAAAAAAAGTATTTATAACATTCATATGAATTATTACAAAAATATATCCAAAAAAGTATTTACTATTACTTATAATGTGAAGCGAAACGTTTTGGTACAGACTTACGAGTATACTAACTTCTCAGGGCTTAAAGTTTGGTTGAAAATTAAAGATAGAGTACAAAAAACCAAGAAAATAAAGAAACTTATAAATAAATGATTTTTAAATTCATAAGCTCCTTTGATAAACTATGAAATCAAGCTTATGAATTAATATGATCGAATATAATCATATGTTAACAGTTTGTTTGTTAATTGGCGTATTTCTTTATTAAGCTACAGTAATTAAATTAAACAATTCCAGTTTGTAATTTTTTTTATATCAGAGGGAGACAAACGAGCAGGCGGGTCACGGAATGGTAAGTGATCACCGCCGCCCATAGACAACTGCAACACCCGCGGGGTTACAGAAGCGTTGCCGGCCTATAAAAAAAACCTTCGCTCTCTCCATTTGGGAAGAGCGGAGAAGTTGAGCCTCCGGCTCTCCCACTCACCGGACGTAGCATGGGGGCTAATAGCCGCCATTCAGGCGTCGGTCTACTGTGAGAGTGTGGCACTTCCCCGGNNAAACAAAAATCATTTCTAAGGATAGTTATTTCATTCAATTCATTTATTTTCAATAATCATTTCTCAATGCAATCCAACTACATAATACTTTTGACAATTTAAGAATCTTACTAAAATTAAATACGATTTTTTTAATTTTCAATCTTTTGTACTTTCTTAGTTCAGTTAGATACCTGCTTCTTACAAGACAATATTTTTATAAGTAAAGCGACAAGTTTTTAAGAAGTTTCAATTGTATACGCTTATTATTTTGTGTATTTCAGCCGTGTATGCTAAACGAGCGAGCTCTCGTTAAACAACATAATAAACAAACAAAAAGTTGTAGTCGTAAAAACAACATGAAAAGTACGTTTTGCACGCTACGAAATAAAACTTTCATTCGGTTTTATTTGTGTTTGGAAGTGTTGAGCTGTGTCTGTCAGGAATTATTACTGCTCCACCCCTAATCTTAATTTTGGCGTGCCAAGAAATTTATACGGCCCTTCTTATTTGTACTTAAATGAGGTAGAATGCTCGATTTACAAACTACAGGATGAAGAAGCATAAAGAACAGAAAATAAATCATATTCTGGTAGTAGCTTATACTTTCAAAAGCCGCGCTTCGCCTTTTCTAACAAAGTGTTTTTTTTGCTTTCTATCCCTATGTATGCTTAGATCNNTCTTTAAAACTACGCAGCAGATTTTAAAGCGATTTTTTTATAACTAGTGTTTCCACTGAGGAGAGCGGCGCGGGCGGCGGCAGACCGCCGCGCCGCGACGTTCCTAGTACTCGCCCTGAACGGTCGTCGGCGTTACCGACTAAAATTAACGTGAAATAGCCGTGGAAACACTAGTTATTTCAACTCACGTAACTTTCAACGATTTTTTTATAGACAGGGTGATTCACAAGGAAGGTTTTTAAACCCGTGCGAAGCCGGGACGGGTTGCTAGTAGGCTTTATTTTAGCGCCCAACGAAGTGGGCCCGGGTCGGCTAGCAGCAAATAAAATCATATTGTGTTATTAGCATATACTTACATATACATACATACATATATAATCTTCGGAAACTTAGGTTACCTAAGATATTGACATATTTATTTGCAAGTCACGTATCATTATAGTACAAAATATTTACAATAGAAGTGGCATAAGCAGAGAGAATTTTTTAAATATAAAAAGGGAATGAATAGATAGTGAAACTTATACGGCCACTTACTTATATGTACATATATTACACTCAAAAGCATTGTGTTCCACAAAATAAACGAAAATTATGAGTATTATAATTCAGAGTAACAATAACGCTTCCCATATGTTTAGCGCGGAACATATACAAAATAAGTCTCTAATACGGTCGGTTTGTTTGCCGGAACCACCCGTGTCCGTATATCAATAGAATTTACCTCAAAGTTAAATCAACTAGACCACATTTGTCTCACCGTCGCCTGAAATTATTTCCTATCTTGTAAATTGTGTAGTCACATAAGCGATTTGAAGGGTTGAATTATTTTTACAGCTCTACGTACATATATGTAAGTTAATGTTTTACGGCATTTAAGGAAATAGTTGAGCGCGGTATTAGTAAGCGACACTAAATGGTTAGACGTCATATTTGTTTCCTTTTAAAAGAAGAATATTGCATGTAACATATTATCATACATAAGATTTGTGTTATGGAATACCAATTTAACGATACTATATTTTATAAAAAAACAAATACATACATATATAGATAAACATCCAATAGACAAATCAATAAGAGATTTTTTATCTTGGCCTGACATAATAAATATTACGCCGTGGGTGCTATCAAATCTAGTTGACATAAGTCTGTGAAATTTACAAAAACCGTGTATTTTCTCGACTATGAAATTCAGTTCCCGCTCGTCCGAATCACAAACTTGAAAAAGTTTTAAGAGCGAACCCTTGCACATCACTTACAACCCGTTTTTGTATAAAATGTAACAATAGGAGCGAATTTATTCTTCTGGAAATAGAATATTCAGCATGCCCATGTACATATATATACTTAAGTATAAATGTGCAATGTTTAATATACTTCTTTATACATTACGGTTTAAAATAATCTTCACATGATCAAATGTAAACTGTTTTAAATTAACTTCAGTTTAGTTCTTTGTTTTTTTTTATTTTAATTTTATTTTTTATTTTTCTTAGTATTACTTATAATTTTAAATTTATGTATATAAAATCATTATCAAATGTAAAAATAACGTAATTTAGGTAATATAAAACTGTGTCCTAGAGATTGGGCAATAGGCAGTTCAATATTAACTCATGGAACTGTATGTTATCTCATCATCGTATTATCTTTGATTCTCTTAAATGCTTTTACTGCTCTTGGTATTCTAATCATACTTCATCTTCTTGGTATTCAATCATTCGTATTTTTATTTGTAAGCATAACCTCAAAAACAACTGGACGAATTATGAGAATACGTATGTAAATTTAGCTAAAAGACGTATGTTTAGCTATCATAGACACCAGTAATGGATATTTTCTGAATTATAGACATATCGGTTAAAATTATTGATCTTTATTTATATTTGACGCAATTGTGTGTATCAGGTAGGTGCATTCATATGTAAAAAGAGCAACAAAAAGTGATATTGATGGTTGATTGCACTTTAAGTAATTATCGCGCCAAGTTTTTTTTTATTGATAAAAAATATTCTTATTTTCTTCATTTTTAAGGGTTCCGTATCCAAATTCCATACCCAATTCCGTACCCCATATTTCTGTCACCGCTTCAACAACAAATACTTTTTTTTTTATTATTTATCCTGCTCAACACAGCAATCTGTCGAATGACATTTGGCTGTTGTTTTGTCTGACAATCGTCTGGGTTCTAGACATTAAGCTATGGGAGAGTCCATCGACTCATTTCCACTATTGGTTGTAAAACAACAACAAATACTAAAAGCATAATAAAATAAATAATTAAGGCTGTTATGCAGTGGTATGAAGCCTGCTGTTTGCTTTTTTACCCTGCAGCATGAATAGGCTGGCTCGTCCGGGTCAGTACCATACTCCCACAGAAGACCGACGCCTGAATGGCTATCAGCCGCCATGGTCCGTCCGGTGAGTGGGAGAGCCGGAGGCCCAACTTCCCTGCCCTCCCCAAATGGGGAGAGCGGGGTTTTTTAATGATCCGACAACGCATTTGTAATCCCGCGGGTGTTGAAGTTGTCTATGGGCGGCGATGATCACTTAACATCGCGTTACTCGTCTGATTGTTTGCCTCCCTCTGACATAAAAAAAATGTAACAAATGTAATTTTTTGTTTTGTTTTCATAGATAATGGTGCGAAACCCTTCGTAGGCGAGTCGGACTCGCTCTTGGCCGGGTTGTTTTATTATTAGTTATTATTCTATTACACATATACAATTACACATTATGATTACTCATATATGATTAAACTTTATTAAAGACAATCTTTAAATCATATATTATTTTCCATTACAATCCTATCCTAGGTATCAGTTTAAGCTCAGAGTAACAAAGTCACGCTTAAAATAGTACAATCCAAATGCGTGGAACATCGAAATAGGGCTAAAGCAGGCTAAAATAATTTCGTTTATACGTGACAAATATAGAAATAGACTTATAGATCGATATAAAACGAAAATAATATTTCCGATTCAGTCACTGAACTGAGTGCAAATCACTATTACGTTTCACTAGGCTAACTATTCGATGAAACATTCGATAGGAAAATGCGGAACGATTAAATGGTATTTTATACTATTTAACCGTAGGTATACCTCTCAAATCTCAGTGGTTTATCGAAGTGTATTTAGTGAATATGTGAATCAACTGTTGTAAAATATTAAATAAATAATAAAATGTTCATAATATTGCCCATAGCCAGCACAGTCAAAAATATTCAACAAAAGTACTACTTGCATTTTTGGAGGTACCAACTGTTAGTTTTGACCACGTGGTGTAATGGTGAACACCCTGGTTCGCTAATGAAGACGTCGCGGGTTCGATTCCCGGTCGAGCCAAGATGGAAAATGATCTTGTTTCTGATGGCCACGATCTTAAATGTTTATTTTAGTTTTCGTTTAGTATCCCATAACACAAGTCTCGAACTTACTTTGCTAACTTTATTTGCGTGATCTGTCTCTTTATATTTATTATTTGATTTGATTATTTATTTAACAAAAATTACAAAAGAGAAATACAAATCCTGTTTAAAAGAAATAAAAAAATTCTATTTTTTGTTGTTGTTGTGTTGGTCATTTAATAACAGTTAATAATCTAGACTCAATTACAAAACTTAAACGTGTTCAACACTTGTACAATGAGCCGCAAAGTTCAAGGGTACTTATTCAAAACTCGAGCTCATTCGTAAGCAAATGGTTGAAGTTTCGCGCAGTACTATATCTGGGTAGAACTTGTGCTTGGTAATAATACCTCAGGGTCTCTTTGGAGATTATGTTTGGAAGTGCGTTCTTAGCCTAATTTAGGGCCGGCCGTGGAGCGCAGGGAGCAACGCAGTGATGGGGCGACAACATAGGGGTGCCATTACAAAGGAATTATTTTTAGCTAAAATAAAGAAAGACGAGTTGGTCTGATGAAGATCTTTAATTAAGAATGAATGATAAGATAATGATAATTCATGTAATGACAGAGACTTTATCATCGTAACACTTGCATCTTAAACATTTACTTAAAGTGCAGCTTTTAAAGGACACGCGAGTTCCTCTGTCTTAATTCTATTAGGCTGCTACGTCAAAATAATATATAATATAATAACATACGAGTATCTGCATTTATGTAAATTGAGTATGTTTAATAAAAACCGCAAAGCTAAAGTTGTAAGCTTTGAGCAATTTGAATAAATAGAAAGAAAGAAAAACATAAAATTATATTTTTGGGTTTGGAACTATTTATACAAAATTAGTTTCCGCTTAGCACTTGTCACTATATCAGACTATCCATTCCAACAATAAGTTCAGGTGGACTTACAATTACAATTCAATTTCACGTTCAATTAAAAGATTTTGGGCCGTCATAAATTAACGCATTCAAAAATTGTATAGGTACCTAAACAAATACATAGTCAAAAATATGGGTCCGGCCATGGAGATTAGATACCTATATTTAACTTGATTTGCTAGGGCCGGTGTTCTAACTTATACGGAACCATTTAGAACAAAGACCGTTTCAAGCTGCTTACGGCACCCGTAATAGTTAACCCAAATATGCAACTACTAAGAGTGGAATTATACCTAGCATATACATCCTATTTTTGTTCAGCATTCCACTAAATTTAAAAGTTATAAAAACGCATGTTGTTGGAGCTCATATTTTTTAAAATGTTAGACCGATTCTTACCAGACGTAGTTAAGAATCACCGCAAGAAAATGGCTTTTGAATGAAAAGCCCAGAGATATAAACACACACACAACATAGATGACAAACTTATAACATTCTTTTAAAAAATCAGTATTTTACACAATTTGTAAAATTATTTAATCTCTTTATGAAAAAAAATATGAACACAATAATCGACACGAACATCAAATCACGAATATAAATAGTAATTCACTAAATTATTATTTTTTTAATACTTTTTATTTTGAAACGTATCATAGGATATGTATTTTCTAAGTCATGATTTTGTGTGAAATAAAAATCGGAATTTTTTGTTATATTCTTCGATGAACAATAATTTATCATATCGTCGATGGTTATATTGATAATTTATAATAAATTTTCCTGTTCAATTGAATTTAACCTACTTATTTTTTTATCACCAAAGAAATTTATTGATTAGTCATAAACAGGTTTTATATATTCTAATTCTTATATACACTATATTTAAAGCCAAGGTTGACTGTATTTTTATGCTTCAAACACGCCTCAGTTAAGGGTATTACGTACATACTTTTTTTTATAAAAGAGGGAGGCAAACGAGCAGGCGGGTCACGTGATGTTAAGTGATCACCGCCGCCCATAGACCCCTGCAATATCCGGTAGGCCACATGTAGCGTTGCCGGCATTTAAAACCTACTTAGTTATTTAATTAAATTCCCACGAGAGGACAAAATCTGAGTGAAACTAAGGAGAATTTACTTTACGGCTTAGCAGACAACGGTATGGCTGTAAAAAATATACATAAATTTCAATCTCCACCGTTCCAGGTTAAGTCTTCATTCCGCGTAACGTGATTAGACTCGTAATTTACAAGAGGTTAATTACTTGACGCGACATTCAAACAAATTAAAAAGAAGAGAGAATAGACCACTGTAAATTATAAGACAAAAGTAAATATCATGATTGCTAACTTTTAAACAAAATATTATACAAACAAAAAGTTTTTTTATAGGCCGGCAACGCTTCTGTAACCCCGCGGATGTTGCAGTTATCTATGGGCGGCAGCTTTCACTTAACATCGCGTGACCCGCCTGCTCGTTTACCTCCCTCAGACATAAAAAAAGTAAGTTAGAGACTTGTGTTGTAGAATACTAACTCAACAATACTATATTTCATAACCAATACACATATAGATATACATCCTAGATCCAAGCCATTCAGAAAAGGGTAATTTTCCATCTTGACCCGGCCGGGATTCGAAGCCGGGACCTCCTGCTACTCAGGTGGTCCCGGATTCGAACACTGGGTACGTTAAACTTTACATTACGTTACATTCGGCAAAGAACTGTTGGATCATCGTAAATGTAAAATGTATCTAAATTTTTTTAAAAATATCTTGCATTCTTCTATACACGCATACTTTGAAAAAGCTTCTTTGTATTTACACACTTAAACGTTTATAGCTGATAAGTTAGCTCCAAGATTAAGTGAAATATATTGACTAAACGAAAACTGTTTACTTGAAGTTATAAGTCATTAAAAGTGAAAATTTGATTGGTTTGCGTGTTATTATAGTTCTTAATAATGATTTTATACACAATTGTAATAAACTGGAAAACTTCCAGTTCCTATACATACCACCTTGCCTTCAGACATGTTTTGTTTTGTTGAAAGCTACCTAAATTAAATATTCCAGGTTTTTTTATATACTATCTACAAATGTAACAACATTTCATGGAAAAGCTGATCCTGTTCCAGTATATAAAAATAGATCTAATCTTCTTTTTTGTGCGTATATTAAGGAGTTCCTGTAATAATTTAAGTAGCTACTTATTATCAAGTACTTATATATTTTTTGATTCCATGTCAGCCCTAAAAGGGCCAGCTGCTTCTCTTCCCACGCAGATTGTAAAAGTTAATTAAGGAAAATTGCTTAAAACAGGGAATTCTTCTCATAAGCTATATGAACTAGCAACCTGTCACAATAATTACCTTTATGTCCATCCACCAACGGCCATTTAAAAGGCCGGCAACGCTCCTGTGACCCCCCTGGTGTTGCAGGTGTCTATGGGCGGTGGTGATTACTTAACCTGCCTGCTCGTTTGTCTCCCTCTGTCATAAAAAAAAACAATAAACTAAGCTTTCAAGTCCCACGGCTCTTGGCTGTGTCTATCACGCAACGATAAAAGACGTAACACCGTATGTTTATTTTTGATGTAGGTATTTAGGGAAATTATTTTATTTATATGACGGTAGATACCCTTCCGCGCACACAGACTGTTTAAATTTAATCCTCCACAAAAGCAATACATTTTTTTTATTACTTAGAAGCTACGCCTCGAGGCTTTGCTTCCTGAGAAATCTTTGGATAAAAATACATTTTGCGTTATTAGACTACAGACGCAGGAAAGAACGCCGTGGGTTTTAAGTCAGTAAGATTAAGAAAAAAAACCCTTTACCATTCTAAATGGAAGCCATCCTTAATCGAAAAAAGGCTATCCGTATACAAATTTTTATATAAACCCAGCTAGTAAAACTAGTTATACGTTCGCATACTAATAAGTAGGACTGCTACAATTAAAATTACAATATATTTACAACACCCGCTTTTCTTGAAATTACATAAAGATATTATCAGGATACAGAAACCACTACACAATAGATATGCCAGATATAATTGTATTTAGGTACTGCACTCCAGATTGCAACAATATCACGTGCAGTGTGAAACATACACCCAACTGCATCAGTAACGTTATACTAAATTGCGTCAGACAATAATCTCAAAATATTACTATTGTTTTGCTGGTATGGGAGGATCAGTTACTAGGAAATTGTAACTGCATATTACTGAGAAATATACTTTTACATTAAAACAACAATAAGTTATATTATATTTTAAGTACTTTATCTTATCAACACTAGCCGACCCATGCCCACTTCATTGTGCGTTAAAATATGGCCTATAGTACGTCTAAATAGTGTAGCTTTCTGATTGTGATTTTTTTCTTATGATTAGTTCAGTATTTATTTACGAAGATAAGCCCTTACAAACAAACAACCCAAGTTACATACTTTACCTCTTTATAATATTAATAATATAGATATAATAAAACTGTAACTAGCCTGTAAATAAAAAATAATCAAAACTAAAAAATATATAAGTACTCATATTAGCCAAAATAATCTTTCGAATTTTTGTCTGTCTTTATGTTTCTACGAGTGTCACACGAAATCTACTGGAATTTTCCGATAAGATTTTTTAAAATTATTTTTCTATAATTATAGAAAATCAAAGTAATCGTATTTATCAAAAGAAAAATATAGTTAATACCTGAGGTTAATACCGTATCATTTCCAAGATCCCAGGATTGTCGCCATAAAGTTCCGAAGGCGGGCTTATATTAATTTACGATATAATGTCGAATCCTAAACTCCCACTCAGAACCTCTCAACATCGTTACGAGGTTATTACGCGACCACTAATATATCAAGTGAAATCCTATGTAGAGGACTAGTGGTACTCAATTACGTCTGATGTAAGACCTCTCACTCTAATGTAGAGGTTAAACAACAAAGCGAGTAATCCTTTAGGGAAATATCTATGTTTACATACTTTAAAATATTTTACTGTTATGTACATTCATTTATATTTCTTAATGATAATTCAAGTTACGAGTACATCGATATATTTAAACATACATACTGTATTGTCACGACTATTGCCCGCAGAGGTTGGCAGAGCCTATGGATTACCTTTGCTACGATGCTTACAGATTTTTTTTATTCTTCTACACTCATTATTCTCATCATACATACATACTCACCGGCTCATACACATCCGGTATATAGCTCCTGATATATCATTTTTTAAGGAGATCTGCAATTTGGTCGCCATGACCAATTTTCCCATTTATCTCTGATTTATACACAACAGTATTAATTGATCGTTGTTCGTAAACACTAATTCATATTGGCAAACGCCAATGTGTAAAGTGGTTTACATATTTTTTATTTAAACTTGACAACGGAAATATTTTTGGCTTTTTGATTGAGTCATTTTAATCTGCACTATAATACCGACCGACTCTGGATTGTACCGACGAAGTGACATTTACTTAATTACTACTCTGATAATTTGATATCTTTGTAAATTTACTGCTGATGCGAGCAATAGGCGTGACCCGGGTTAGATGTTTCACACAGATGAAATAACAAAATCAACATGCGAAGATAAATAAATCTAAGAGTATATTACAAATCAGTTGAGCGGAAGAGGGGAACATGCAAATGAGACTCTTCGAGTGTGACGTGGTGGGGAGATCCTTTCTGATCCACTCAAGCGATTAACGCATCGCAACTTTCATGAAAATCAAAAGCCAACTTGAATACTTACTTTTTGTGTGTTTTATTTTCCTATTCCTTCTGTGCTTGCTTTTGTGTGTATGTATGTGGATATTGTTTAAAGAATTGTCTTGATATTATATGAATTTGTCTTTAAAGAAAACTGGAGTGATTGACTTTTCAATGTTTATTTATTTTTTGCAGGAAGTTGTGCACCTGAATTACCGTACAACAATTGTGATTAAATGTAGGTCATATACATGGTTCTGAGTTTTTAAAAATAATAAAATATTCCCTTTTTTTTTGTAACACAGAATATTCTAATAAAATATTTACTTAAACGTAAAGGTTAGATAACAAGTATAACCTTTAATTTTAAGTAAGTACATATTTTCCCCGTGGCCCGTGGGTAGTACAAACAACGTTTATATTTATCAAGTCCATTTCGTGCAAACTTATTTATACAAAACAATGTCGTAGTAGGTACACACATATACATATGTTTGGTTAGGTACTAGATTACTCGTATTTATTTTACAGTAAAACTCGGTCACAATCCCTACTAGAGATTCCAGATATTCTTTCTCTAGTATTTATAGTCCCAACGTGACACTATTGTACCCTTATCGACATCCATACGTCCCGGGCGGGTATGTAAGGTTCTTCATTTTTTCTCTTATAGTATCTAATTTTTTTACTCCAAATGTTTTGTTATCAAGCTACATATGTTACTCTAGAAAGTAATATAAGAAATAGAATTTCCCTTACTTTTCTGTACTAATACGACATTAAAGGAAACAATAAATTACATTAACATAAATGGATTCCTTATTTTGTGGCTTTTATCTAAAAGCAACTTATGTAAGTAGATAAATTGTGAGCATCAAGCTTTTGATGTGACACAATTCTTGCAGTAACGCATTCTACAAACTATTTACAGAATCTCGTATAATTAAATGCCAAACTAAAATGATACCGTTATCAGACATAAAAAATATCAAGGTACCTACAAATGTTTAAAGTTCAACTACCTTGGTAGACCAAAACACCGCTATGAAATATAAGAAAATGAATACGATTAGTATATATACTTTCTTCTATTAGCGCAATGCCAGGATTCCAAGCAATCGTGTACTTCAATTATCGGTATAATCATATAAATTGCGATTTCTCAGTAGGAAACTGTTCGAAGTTACTTCATCTCAATTTAGCAAACCGTCCATCCGATGCGCAAACAATTTTGCGAATGTGCGGCGATTATAGTACTAATCCGATTAGTGAAATTAGTTTGTAGTTTCCCAGCTGACCCTTGTAACCGTGTATTATCTGTATGTTTATGTGAATTGTTTTGGTAGCAATAAGCCAAATAAAACATGTTCATACTTACAAATCAAGATATGGGTATGCTTCAAAATCTTCACTTAATAATACTATGAACAAACCGCATCCTTATTGACAGTGCAGCAGTTCTTCATGCTCTACGACGAGCCCATGTGGACTCAGCGCTTATACTTG
>JADGIL010003379.1:638-11321 GCA_020352625.1 Cactoblastis cactorum
TGTGTGATTTGTCCCTAATATATTTATTTATTTATGACTTGAAACTAGTATTTTTTGATATTCATATATATAATTACTGTAATGATTTTCTATAGGTATATATTTTTAATTTCATTTGAGCCTCAGTATTTTTCAGTGTGTTTTTATATATTTCTTTTAAATATCATCAGATTATTTATGTATTTTTTAATAGAAAAAGAGGAGATAAACTTTTTCTAAAGGAAAACTTTCTGGCAAGAAAAGTAACCATTAATTATGTCAAAGACGTAAACCAATTACAACACCTCCAATTTTTTGACGCGTACTTAAATTGAATTTATCACAAGTGCTTATTAACTTAGAATAACTATTGGCTTTGTAACCATCGTGAATCTATGTAATCTAATAATTTGGGTTTTAGACATTCTGTTACAAATTACTAGTATAATATTTCGAAACAACTTCTCAGACAATATACAAAAATAATATAATACAGTTCCCCCATCACAAAAAAATATTATAACAGGTATCGTTTTAAAAAATAATCAAGTTTAGTTCCATAAACGACCGTAGCGGCGCTACTCTTCGATTTTTTTAGTAGAGAATGTGCTAGAAACTTTTCTTTTGTCCATAATACGTGTAAACAATTATTTTAAAGCTGGTCCATGAATTTCTTTTGCTTTCAGATCAGCATGAAAGTACTTGCCAAATGACATACTCTTTTTTCCTATGAAAGTGAGGGGCAATCGAGCAGAAGAGTTACGTGATGTTAAGTAAAGAGTAAAATAATATATTAAAAATCAAAACGTTTCTTGTTGAGCTTTAAGTTATTACGACTTACTTTTAAAGCTATCTTAGTCCATTTAGAATTTCATTTAAGTCTCCGAGTAAGTCTAGGTCGAAGACCTATTTCAATTTAGACATCACATTACGGGCAAAATCTGAAATTATATTTATCTTATAATCTAGTGTATACTATTTCCTTCTGGCCTGGGTCTTAGATGTCTTTGTAAATTTACCTATATATTCAGAATAAAAGCAGGAACTTATACAGAAACTTATTTATTAACCAATAAACTTTAATATGAATAATATATTTATTTATTACGTATTTACATTCCCTTGCCTTGAAATCAATCCACACTTATTCATACCTTTAAAAACAATCGTGAATTCGAAATCTAAATTCATCAATGGTCATACTTTATACTAATGATACTTCATTTCGAGATCATATCATTTCATACTTCATACTTTACAGTCATATAGATTATACATCAGAATAAAACATAGGCAACAATTTGTAATCATTTTATGTAATCTTATTCGTATTATAACCATATATGTCAGTGAAGTCGGGAAAAAATCTGCCCTCTAGCGTACGCTGCCTAAGCCATTAAAGTTACACAAAGGTAATGTCCCGTAGGATTGTTTGTCTTTAATAGTACTAAGAAGCATACCAAATTCCACGCGAAGCCGCGATAAAAACTAGTAAAAAATAATCAATATAATATTTACTTGTCTTTAAAAAAACAATGCTGCCAATTTTTCGTGTAATTAATTGCAGAACGTTCAGTATTTGATTGGGTTTATGTTGACTATTTTAAATTCATCATCTTTAAATGTTATTATGTAATTTTTTTCATTTATCCTTTTAAATAACTTTATATTAATAGTGTAGTTAAAAGAAGAATACAATTTTGTATCTCGCCAATAAAATACTACACATACGTATATATTTTAATCGAGCCCATTAATTCAGTACACTTGCATGATCTATACAGAAGTTTGTCTGTGTTATAGCTCCTATCTCCTCGATTGTCTAGAGTCAGTGTTAAATGTTTGTGACTGCGCACATAAAAGACAGCGGGACAATATCCGCAGATGGAGCCAAGCAGTTTTCTTAGAAGGTTTTACAATTGGTCTGAAACACGTAAAGGACCCCTTTTATTGAACAAAAGAATTAAGAGTTCAAGTATTTAATTGTTTAAATATACATTAAATTACAATATACATTAAATATAATTTCTTACAACCTTGTGGTGTAAAGGTTAACGTATCTGACCGCTATTCAGGAAGTTCCAAGTTCGATCCCCGGTCAGGTCATGATGGAAATTGACTTTTTTCTGATTGACCTGGGTCTTGGATGTCTTTGTTATAAAATATAGTATTTTGAGTTAAAATTAACTCTCGAACAACTTGAGACAAACTCAATTTGTGTGATTTATCCCTATAGGTATAGTGGTATGGAGCCACTACTAGTAGTGGTATGGTGCCACTACTTGTAATGGTGTGGAGCCAGCTACAGGGTTATATTTATCCTGTAGCACGAATGGGCCGGCTCGTCCGGGGAAGTACCACACTCCCACAGAAGACCGACGCCTGAGTGGCGGTTATCAGCCGCCATGCTCCGTCCGGTGAGTGGGGGAGCCGGGGGCCCAACCTCAAGCAGAGGTTCTTTACAGGCCGGCAACGGTTCTGTAACCTCGCGGGTGTTGCAGCTGTCTATGGGCGGCGGTGATCACTTAACATCTCGTGACCCGTCTGCTCGTTTGCCTCCCTCTGACATAAAAAAAGAGCTAGGATAGAAATCCAGCGAGTATTTATACTTAGTTCAACAAATACGAGCGTGTGCCGCCGGGCTGTATTTGAATTGCTTACAAGCTTAAGATTCTTCGATAAATTCCGCTTATATTGAGGAAATCGTTCGTGGGACGTTGTACGGATTAAAAAGCAATAGCAGTTTAGCTAAATCTAAATATTTAATCGGACTTTCTACTATTACTGATACATTAACACGTGTTTATTATTTACGGGGTAGTGAAGAGTCATGAAACTCGAAGGGCATGCTTAGTAACGATAGATTTATTGTCAATATGGAGATTCAGATAGTGACAGGTTACTGACCTATCGCCTATGAGAAGAATAACGTTACGAATAAGTTTGTTTTAAGGGCTAATCTTCAGAAATACTGAACAGATCATGATATCGTTTTTGACAATCAGAAAGCTACACTATTCAGGATTGCTATAAGCTATATTTTAACGCCCAAAGGAGTGAGCACGGGTCGGCTAGTTATACTCGTAAATTTATTGATTTAAAATTGATGGCCACCGTTTAGATAGCGGCAAGAAATGTGCGACAGATGGCGCTAAGAAATATATTTTGAAAACTGAAAATTATATTTCGATTTTCAAAATTTAATCCTATCATCACATAATTAATGCAAACAAACTCATTAAGAGTGTCTAAACTTCAAATAAACACGACTAAAATTGGCAAATTCCCTGTAATCATGCTGTAATTACGTTTGATTACAAGGTTTGATGTCTACTCAGGTGTGAAATGGAATGAGTATCCCATAATTTAGCAGCAAATTGGTTTTGAATCAGTTTGACTGTTTCCTGCACATAATCTACTATAATATAAAATATATATGTTTATCTATCTTTTACGCCGCTAAGAACCCAAGATATTGACAATACTAGTTACGCATGGTCACGGGCATAAGCTAGTATTTATTTTAAAAAAATCAACAACTTTAAATACTTTAGAATACTTACTGTTTATTAGTAACTAACTGATGCTTTGAACTATAACTGCATCTATTTTTCAACTGTCAATATCTCTGGGTCTAAGCGGTGTATGGAGATGAAACCTATGCCAATTTTAAGTTAGAACTTCTTAAAAATAAAACTTTACGAAAAAATAAAAAGTAAAAGACAAAAGCCCAAATAAACTAAAGTTAAATGAAGGTATCATTTTCGAAATAATAGTGAGTACAGAAGCGTATCTCGTAAAATTTTCCTAATATTTGTTTCAATACTTAAAGACCAATTTACTTAATTAATAGTAAATGTATGACCAATTTGCATAATAGTAAATGTTTATGATGGTGATGATGATGGTCCTTTCTTTAAATTGTAGTCTATTGATGTAACGAGTTAATTATTTAATTTCATTAACGCCGGAGTATCGATGTGACATCATCCCCAAAGTTATATAAAATTAATGAACATTATGTTTTATGATACAATGCTGGGTAATTATTAAAATTTAAACACTTATTATTTATCGTTTGTTCTGTAAAGTTATATGTAATTATTACTTACATTAATCCTCATTACAATATTTTATACTGCGTTAAACTTGAGCTATATAATGTTATACATATGATCACAAATTTCCTCATAGCGGTAGGCAGATACTATATTCTTCCACCTACTAAGGTCCTAATATAAATCATATATTGTTTAAACTAGTAATAGTCTAGCTAATAAGGTCCCGCTACTTTTTATATTGAATTTATCAGCCTCTAGCCAGAATTTATTATAGTATATTTGATATACATATAAAATGCATCTAGATTACTAAGTTTTAGTCTAAAACTATTATTTTTTCCGTAAAGCGTATCACAAAATTGGTTTTGTGATAGCGGAAGCTAGCTTCGCTCCCTTTTTATATCATGTGTTGACACGATCGTTACCTGATTTTAAAGAGTTTTGTCAATAATTAATGCTTACACGGCTAACTCACGTTAATTTTAGTCGATAAAGCCGACGACCGTTTCAGCCTATGAAGATTTTAGAAGATGGCCTTCTGAATAGGTCATCTCGCGTAACTTTCAATGATATGAGTTCTGTCAATTTTGTATTTTGTAACAGGGTGCTATGCAAATTTCATTTGCGCGTAATCCACTCAACGAGATTGCACTTGATTGATAGGCGCAAATTGGAAATACCCAACGGCCGCGGGCAACAGCCCACAACAGACAGATTAGCCATTGCTACCATTATCATATTATTATTGAATAAAAAATATAATTATATATTGGTTTTGGGATAAATAATCAGTACCTATGTAAAGAAAAGAGCGTTTAAATAAATGCCTGAATGGCCGGCAACGCTTCTGTGCCCTCTGGGTTTTGGGAAAGGGAAGAAATTTTTGTTAGCCATGGGCCAGCAACCCTGTCACTGTTTCTGAATTTCCATTCCACCAGTAAACCCGCCATTTTGCTAAGCATGGCCTTCGAGTCAAGCGATACTTGATTATGTCTATCCCGTGAGCTATTAAAACGTGATTAAACTGTATGACTGTGTCGGTAACTTCTAATTGTTGATGGAATCACCACCACTCAACTTCTTTTGGTATTAAATCTTTTGACGGAGTCTTTGAATTGAGTGAATAAGGACTCTGATACTCATAATTTAACTTTTTCATTCGTTCACTAATCTAAATTGATTAGGAATCTTATCAGAGAATAAGTCTTTTTACTCAAATTTAATTAACCAAGAAAGAGTGATTACTGTCTAAGTATAGTTGCTGTGTCGATATCCATCGAAATTACGTTATTTTTTATAACTTCCATTGAAGTTTACGCCGTTTTGCGCGTTTTATGGTTAGCCTATTTGTTTTCGTCGTGAAATTCGCAGTAAACATGTTTTCGCTATCAGATTACGCGACAAAATAACAAAGGATATAGCTATCAGGACTTTGTCAATGTTTACTAATCCATTTAAAATAGTATTTACCGTACAAAGCGGACACTCCGAAGCAAGTATTCAATTAAGAAGACGAGGGAAGTTCAGAGATTAAGTATTTAGCCGTATTCTGTAGGTTAGCGAGGGTTCTCTGAAGATTTGGACGTTTTCGACACAGCTCCTCACAATTTTGTAGTCGAGCATGCGATAAAAGATATCGGCAAGACTTTGGGGTAAAGTCAGTTTGAAGCACTTTCGTGTAATGATGGCTATTATTTTCCGCAGAAATTAATACCATTGTGAGTTCATGTTTTTACAAAAATAATATTGAAACTATTTCTATCTGTTTAATTTTTAAAACTTAAAAATATATATGGGCAAATACATAACACAAATTGAGTTAGCCCTAATCTAAGTTCGAGGCTTTTATTATGATAAACATTATTTGAAAGATAAACATCCAACACCCAAGTCAATCAGAAAAATACCATTTTTCATAATGACCTGAACGGGATTCAAACCCGAGACCTCTTGGTTGAGAGGCAAGGCAATTTTACCACAACGAGGAACTTAGGGTGTTTTTGAGTATTTATGACCTTGTTTGAAATAAGTATTTGTTTCACATAATGTCAGTTGTCACTTTCTCTCATCACACCTCTCTCCAAAGATATGACTTCTTCCACCCACCTTCTATCCTCAAGTATTGCATTTTGCACGATTCAAATAAGTTGGATACGCTTTTCAATCGTTGCTTGATAACATACCTCTTTACCTTCTTATTAGTCAAAAATTTGTTTTCTTCGATGAAAGTTTATAGGTACCAGGATAAGCCTGAAACGGTCTAGCCGAATACACAAGGGGGCACAGATTTTTAAAGGGCACAAGGCTTGACACGCTCTGGGATCAGGCAGGAGACAGCCGATCGCGACCAAACTGACGATAATCAGCCGACTTTAGTAGGGCGAGTTATAAGTCGGAGGAGAGCGTTGATAAGTTTCGTCGGTCCCTTTCACGTCTTGCTTACGTGGTTGCTGTCTTGGTTGTTGTAGTTCGGCCTACGACTTCTTCTAACTCGCTATCTATTTCCTCTAGTTTATATATCTTGCACGTAAAAAATTAAAACTCGTTCAAACCGCTACATCGTATGACGTAGAGACCCAAAGCCGAAGGATGCAAGACGGAGCTAGCGAGGTCAATGGGGCCGTCGACTCGAACAACGACGGAGACTAAGAATAAAGAACTATTGGACTCACTGAAGAGAATTATTATTGCATCTAAAATTCATATGCGCACAATGCACGAAATCTAAAGAAGAATACAAATTATATTTAGCTGTAAGTAGTTATTATCAAGTGGTATCTATATACATATAATAAAATTGTATCTAAGCTTTGTCTGTACATGAGAGATATTGAAGAAAGAAATATTATAGGGCCTACAGAAGCCAAAACTATTGTTTTTAAAATTTTTGTCTGTCTGTATGTTTGTACACGCATCACACAAAAACTACCGAATGGATTTTAATGAAATTTGGCATAGCAATGGACGATGACCTGGAATAAAAGATAGGCTACTGTTTATCCCGGAAAAATGTACGGTTCCCGAGGTATATAATTTATTGTAGTACTAAGTAATCTACGCGGACAAAGTCGCGGGAATTAGCTAGTAAATAATAAACTTCCTAAAATATAATGTGCTTCATTATAATTTTCTGGAAGTATGAAAAGTCAAATTTATGGTTTATTTTATAACTAACATTATATTCGCGACGTCCCTATCTCGGATTCGAAGTGGTAAAATGTATAATCAAAATTGTTGGTACTTTTGAATATTTATTTATTGCAAATCTACAAACTTTTAGCGTTTTGGAATGACCACTGCTGTAAAGAATACGTCGAAAGAAACTCCATAGTATTCGTTCGGCGGCGAGCGTATCAAGACTAAACCTACGAGTACGCTTTACTTTTTATTTAGGCCTTCTACGATACAACTATGATTAATATCTCATCAAATACAAACAGACAAAAAGTTCAAAGTGTTTTAAAAAAGATTCTATAACCTAAAAGAAAAAATACAAAAACTTTCTCATTAAATGAAATTAAATCGACCGACAAAAACGTCTTCAGGGCAAAAAGGTTGTAAAAGTGTATGGTTCATAAAACAGGCGGTCGCACCCGTCGACACGCAGCGCGTGCTCCCGCATCAAACACGGGGATTTCCCGTTCCAATCCGAATGCAAACATTTGCCGAAGTTCACACTCAAAGGAATATGCGATATTGGTGTTTACTGATATTCACGTTTTAAGAATACGGACCTCTGGCACGAATAAATCGATGTTCGCCGGCGAGTTTCATGTCAGATATTAGTTTTTACTTTTTGGTAGCTGCACTCCCGGACTCGCGTTTATAAAGCAAAATGTGCCCTGTGCCCAAGCAGAACAAAAAATACTTCATGTCGGTTACTTTTTAAAGCTGCAATAATGTTTATCTAACATTGTAGTAGCATGTAGTGTTCTTTGCAATATTGAAGATACAACTGTTTTATTTAATTTCTTTCAATAAACTTCTTAAGTTATTGAATCAATCTAGTAATCATATAAATTGGCGAATTTTATCATATACATCTTTCCTTTCTGTTTGTAAACAGAGAAAAAAGATATTTACGAGTATAATAAAATTCTAAGTTTCAGTGTAAATTTAGTACATTAATTAGTACATAGTATAAAACATAGTCGCTTTCCGCTGTCTGTCGCAATGCATGCTTAGATCTTTAAAACTACACAACGAATTTTGATCCGGTTTTTTTCCTACATAGTATGATTCACAAAGAAGGTTTTTAAACCCGTGCGATGCCGGGGCAGGTCGTTAGTCAAATATATTCATTAATAAATTTAAAAGTGTGAACTTGGAGATATCTGTTCAGAGTTACGCCAACTCTATCTAAAGACTTTCAACTCATTGCTGAGTACCACACTTAAAGAGAAGCTGAAACCCAAATTAAGTTTGCGTCATACTAGTAATTATTTCCATATTGATCGTATTTCAAATTCAATTATGGGCGACATAGTTCATTGCCAGACTGTACTTAATTAAACAAAATGGCATCGCACGGAGCCACATTCCAAATTACTTTGAACATCAAAGTGATGGGGATAGGGGAGAGAAATTTCAAAAATAAAAATGTTTTTAATATTAGGTTCAGGCCTGTTATAGGACAATGTAATAAAACATATATAAAGTTTTAATGTACTTAAATAAATTATTGACGTAAATCATTACTTAAACAGATTAAAATGAAGAATTGAACAAATTGACGATTCAAAGGTGCTAGATTCTAGTTCATTTAATTAAATATATTTTGACTTTTGACTTTGATTTATTTTCAATGATTGATATGAATGGAATTGATGGAAAGGACTAAGTAAAGTAAGGGAAATACTTGACTCAGCATCATCATATCATCATCTAACGACGACGAAGTACATAAATATAAAACTTGGTTGTATAAAAACTTCTAATTGGAGATTTATATTGCCAACGTTTATGTAAGGCATAACTCTTGTGTTTACAGTGATAATCCTTACCTAAAACTATTGATAACTAGGATCATCATAGTCATATTTGTATTCTCGTCAGTTCGATTTAGTACAAACGCTTACTTAGCACCGGGGTAAAGCGTAATCATAAGGCTCAGATCATACTTAATGATGTTTTACAGACATCAACTTACAGGTGGCTTTTTTATGTAAGAGGAAAGCAAGCAAGCAGGCGGGGTCACCTCCGCTCATAGACAACTGCAACACTCGCGGGGTTACAGAAGCGTTGCTGGCCTATAAAAAACCTCCGCCCTCTACATTTGGGGAGGGCGGAGAAGTTGGGCCTCTGGCTCTCCCACTCACCGAACAGAGTATGGCGGCTGATAACCGCCATTCAGGCGTCGGTCTTCTGTGGGAGTGTGGTACTTCCTCGGACGAGCCGGCCCATTCATGCTGCAGGCTAACAAAGCAAGCAGCAAGGCTTTTGCTCATAACTTACATAGTACGTATTGAACATTAATCGGGTTCGAAGCAGTGTGGAATGAAAGGCTACCGTGAATGTTATATTTCGATCTATGATTTTTGTGTCGGTAGACAAACAAACAAACAGGCAGGCAAATAATTAAATAATTTTAAGGCTGATATACTTAAAAAATAAAGAATTATCATGACTACAAAAATATATGTAATATAAGGTCACTGACTAACTTAATCATCACGAAATGTTAAACAATCCCCTCCCTAATTTTTTAAATATTGTATTTCTTTAAGAAAGTAGGTGGTCGCTAAGACGGGATTTCTTATAATTCTTTAGGAATTATGGATTACATAAGTTTACATATACAAAAAAATATGTACATAACTAATCCATTTATCGCTCTTGTAAAACCGGCCCTAACTTCAGCCCGAGCGCGATTTTAAGCATCACTAAACATTGATAACTGACAGATCCTCTATTAATATTGACTCTGCAACATGGGACTAGCGCAAAATGTCTGCCAGAGTTAATGTTCCCCCGCAACTTTGTATAATTTCCAACCGGTTCAATTAACTGAGGGTTATCGAGATACGTCTACGACGAACAAACTTTTGTAGAGTTAAATTGTGTGTGATTTCGTACGGCCGAGAAACTGCTCCGAATATTTTGTTTCATTTTTTTTTGTGACTGCCTCGTTGGCGCTGTGGTAAAGTCCTTGCCTATCAACTAAGAGGTTCCGGGTTCGAATTTCGGTCAGGTCATGATGGAAAATGGTCTTTTTCTGATTGGCCTCGGTCTAGGATGTTTATTTTTATGTATTTACTATAAAATATAGTATCGTTGAGTCAGTATTCTATAATACAAGTCTCAAACTTGGTTTTAGGCTAGCTCAAGTTGTGTGATTTGTCCCTATATATTTATTTATTATTTCTTAGTTTTTTTTAAAGACGAGTGCTTTTAATTGTTGGACGACATGCCTGTCCATTACCTAGGGGATTACGGGTCCTGATCTGAAATTTTTATTTTTTCTGTTTGACCTGGGCCTTCTATGCTTTATAAATTGTGTTATACTATATAACAAATAGTAAATACGTATATTGCCTATATGTATTTTTTATAAAATATAATACTTATCGACGAGTTAGTTCCCATGACATTTATGGTAGAATGCTCCGCGATCCCATGGTCATGGTAGAATGCTCCGCGATCC
>JADGIL010003380.1:7707-19485 GCA_020352625.1 Cactoblastis cactorum
ATTTGTTTCATTTCAATTAATTAACTTAGTTTAGAACTTAGTTTTGCCCTATACTTCTTTAAAATGAAATCTCGAAACTTTTAAAGTGTCTATCTAGTGTATTTATATTTATTACTAGCTATGCCCCAAGGTTTCGCTTTGATTCTAAATAACGACAGTACCTAAGTAAGTATATGGAGTTCCGAGCCATATATTGTGAGGATTTTACACGAAAAAGATTTCCATAATTATTAATTAACGAATTAATTTTAAAGCTTCGCATCGATACTAAACTTAGTATATGTCAATGTATGTATGTAACAATTATTTTCTCATCAGAGTTATAATAAGACAGTTATATCTTCATCTCGCAGCTTCCTGTGAGATCATACCTACAACTGAAGTAATATAATCCAGTATCTAAATTTATAATACGGAAATCTGTGGAAAAAGCATTCGAATTCATTGCGAAGTTTTATTACTCTTGTAATATAATAAGTTACACAAATACGATATATCAAAATAGTGGAGACGTCTGTAAAAATTACAACTGATATAATTTTGCAGAATAAAAAAAATATTTATAGACTTAAGACGGAATTCTTATACGTATATTATCAAAAACGTGCGCCCCTTTTCAATATATTGTGAGGATTCTTATAATAGTGATGGTAAATATGAAATCTAGTGTGCGCGGCCCGTGCCTCCTAGCATTGACTGAGGTTTGACAGATAACGCGGAGATAAGCGCCAGCTGTACCCCAACAAATATTAGCACAAGTAATAAAAACAAATATTAAAGAAACAATGTCTAAATTAACATAATGCATACTTCGTATCTCATGCAGTCACAATTCAACCTATTTAAAAGTTTTTTTAGAATTTTATCTATTCTATATACTAGAATTTTATCATGTAATCCTTGTAGTCATCGTGCTAATTTTTTTCTAGGTACAAAAATCAGAAATACTAGTATTCTTGACATACATTAATAAATCATATGTTAACATACATTACGCCTTGATCGATACATTAAAAACTAGATTATATTTTTTAAATAAGAATCTCTAATTATTTCTTAAGTTTACGCGAATATTACACATTGAAATTCAATAAGAATCTCTATTCCTGTTTTTTAAAAATCAGCTTGTTTTTGATGTACCGGATCTAGAACTTTTGAAATTATGATAATGGAGTATTACATGTGATTACAAATAAACTACGGCGCTCCTTTAGTTTAGTTTTAGTTTAAACAATCTCCGCAACCGCCGTTTACCAACTTTTGCATTTAGCCCAAAGATTCTCGCTAATGTTTTTTGTTTACATATATCACAAATGTTTACGTTAGAAGCAGAGATGCGAATCGTTAATTCATCGCCACCTAAAGAAGCAAACTATATAAAACAAACCGCAAACATACCACAAGTTCAAAGACCTATCACTTGAAACACGCTTCCAGCTTACTTTGAGTTTCACTTTATATTATGTTACTTCTTGTCACTAGAAATTTATATATTTTTCTTATCGGTATTTTGGTTAAAACAAAATTATAAAGTTATGCCTTAAAGGTAAGTTATTTAAAATTCTATAATTGAGAACCTTGACAAATATAAGATACAAACCGAATCTTCTTAATGTTTCTTCAACGTTAGCTAAATAGAAACTTGAACTTTACCAAAAGTTATTATCATAAGAAAACAAACAATGAATCGTAAATATGAACTCATTACAATATAAATATTATGCAACAGATGTTTAGCGACCACCTGCTAAAGTATTTTAGTTTATTATATGTGCTATTTGAAGTGTTAGTGGAATAAATTACTAGAAGAACTAACAAACGCCATAAAATTGAAATCTTTTTTGCTTAACTTTTATGGGGCACCTTACAGTATATCTATCATCATTACGTATAGAGTTTAACTGGTATAATGCTGCGGTTTTTTATTATTACTACTAAAAAAAAATAATTTTTCATGTCGTTGAAAAACACGCCATATAGACACGAAGATATCTGAAGTTGTATGCGAGAGATAAATAAATATACCTATTTAAATAAGTGTAATTCCAATATACATTTAGTTCAAAATCACTTTTACAACTAACGATTAGAACATTACACTTATTTAGGAAATAAATATAGTGTTAAGGATGACAGCAATCTAAATGTTCGCTTAGTGTCAGATAATCACAACTCATGTTATACTGGTCTTTGAATAAATTTATATCTACACCAATTTTTAAAAAATATTTCATTTTCGACAACATCCTACTTCTAAAAACCATAAATCTCTATGATGATGTATGATATCAAACTTTCTTTAAAATCTTTTATTAAAGTATAGGTATTTATCTAAGAAAGAATATTTTCGAAGTAAAAAAGCATAAGGAAGAAACAGACGACGTTAAACCACCGCTGTAAGAAGGTCTTTATAACGTTTTACAGCGTTGTAAACCCACCGTAGAATCTGTGGATTAATTTGATTATGGTCAATTATTCACAAAGCGATCGAGCCCGTTTTTTATTTATTTTGTCCTGCGCTAATAAGCCGAAAAGTATCCAATTTAGACGGCGGTGTCTTTGCTGCCAACAAATTAAACCACTTTAGCGTATCAGCTAATATAATACAATCGATATTAACAATCGATAATTAAATGACTTTAAAACAATTTCATGGTATAAATCGTAGTTTCATTTACTTTTTAAAAGTGGCTATGCTATAAATTATTTTAAAATAAACAGTCCTGATGTTTTTACAATCATATAAGTTTAAACTTCAAAAACATTAAACTCAGCTAATCTCACGATTACGAACGGGTTTAAAAATAGATAACAAAAGTTAGTGTGGTGAGGATTGCTACGCTATCTGCGCTCGCGCACAGCAGTAAAAGCTCATTGTAACTCGAGCTTCAAATACGAAATTGAATAATGCTGACCTATCCCGCGACCGCGTTGCCCATAAATCACCGAGATATTTATGTCCCTCAACCCCCGTGCGTCTGCCACACCCCCTCACATGTCCTAAGCTTATTTGCGTTCAGGAATATAAAATATTAAATAAAAACATACATAAAATGGTAAGTAATTCCGATTGGAGTCGCAGCAGAGCCGAGCTGCGGTCACACGCCTATTCTGCGGTTTGTTCGGCTAGCCGAGTTATGTCTCGACTTCAGAAACGGAAAACCAACCTTCTGGAAGTTTTTATTTCGATTTTACTGGAACATCGTTTCAATTGATTCTTAACAATGAATAGTTATGATACGTTCATGGAAACCATATAAATCGCCAGCTGTCACCGGCCTCGTTACGCAATACTTACAACGTCCCCGAGAATGAATATAACGCATTTATTATCTCTAAAGCATCTGGCAGGTAACGTACTGCTTCCCGTGAACATTAACTTTTCTTATATTTCTTCTTATTTATGAGAAATAAATAATACTATTAGACGAAGATACTGATTGCCGATAAAAGTAGGCTCGGGTTGAAATGGGAGGCACAGTGAAGTCAGAAAGAAAGTAATGGAGGCGCATCGAACCGGTTTGAAGATTTTTACGAATGCAAGGCTGCTCGGCTCGGTCGAGCTATGTGCTGCCCGCGGCGGACATATAACATAACCGGCGGATTCGCGCCGGCCTTTCTTCCCCACTCACACGCGCATGAGCTTGTCTGTAGCCTGTACTGCCCATCTCGTAACGATTATTATCTGCATACTTATAACTGGATTCTTTTAAACCATACTGGGCTGTTAAATATTTGATATGTAAATCATTTCAAGACATCATTAATCTATAAGCGCAAACAAGCAAAGAATGGCGTCCTTTGAGCGACCAATAGCTATTTCAGAATTTGGGTTGATGCCGATTGAAATACGACTGGTTCAAATTGATGTCGAGTTGTAATCATCTTGGGATTTAAATACCACATCTACTGTGTAAACACTTTGTGAATGAGAACAGGTAAATCAAACCATTTCTTATCAACAACAATAGATTGAGATTGCATCAACCTGCCACCCGAAATAGCTTGGACAAACATGTCACATTTGATTTTCGCGAACACTGTCGTTGTGAATTTATTTTTGCTTCTAACTACGTCGTGTCACAGCATCGAATCAAATTACACATAATAAATCATAATATTGGCGATTTTGTTTCATAATCTTAATATCATATTTAAAGAGGTAAGTTTGTTAGAAATGGAACGAATAAAATTTATGATCATGTTTATAATGTTACGATATGGCAATGCAGTAAATTATTGCAATAGCCCTTTAACTATGTTTTACCGGTAGTGATTAAAAGAGTAAAGGATTTTCAAAACAAGACTTCAAATGAATAATATTTTTTTCTATGAATAAATATAATTCAGCCAGAGTCAAAATATTTCACTTTTCAGTTCAATATTTAATAATCATTTATATCTTAATCAAGTACAAACTACCAGAGCTATGTATATGAATAGCCTAAAATGTCGTTTGAATTTATGTGTTAATTGAGAAGACGTGTTTTTAGCAAGAGTTACCATCTGAGGCTGGAACCTGGAACACGTGCCTAGTGACCTCATGTACTCTAATCACAAGGATAAAGGTCGTGTGGCCGACAATGGCGAATATTTGTTTGGTTGTTTGTCAACATGCGGTCGTATTTGACGACCCATTAGAACAAAGACGCCGTCCGCCACGACTATTTCCACATTCAGCAACAAACTGCCAGTCTCAAGTTTACTTTTCCTATTTTAAGTGAACTATCAAATTAAAATGTGAATTAGATATTTTGAAGAGAACTTTATATGGTTGACTGTTCTTTATTTAACCAAGATACATATTTGTTTTCTTACTTTAGAGCTTTTAGATGTCCATTCGGAACCAGTGTAAACGATGTTTTTATTGTATTTTACTGTAATTTCGATAACGACATTTTTCTTGTTTATTTCTTCGACATTTATATAAAAGCAGATTAATCTCTTTACTTCGTGAAATTCTATTTTACATTATATCAAAGGTCAAAGCTACTATAAATTACTCGTAAATTGCCAGTGAAAATAAGTGGTTGAAGTAATTAACAGAAGGTTTGCATACCTCTTTAATTAATAATTTGGCCAGTGTTTCTACACATAAACATTATATATGTTTTGAGAATTGAATAGACATCGATGGTAAAAATTTACTATTTATGAAAGCTCTTGGCAAAAATTGGTTATTATTTTAATAATAATCGTCACCTAATAAAACAAAAGATTGAAAAAATTTGGTTAAATTTTATATCTACCATTAAAACACTTTATAACAAGAAAAAAAATAATTATGAAATTGCTACAGATATTTTAATAGAAGAATAAACATTTTATTTAAATGTTTACATTTATTTATATCCACTTTCAATGTCTAAACAAAACCATTTCATTGCACAATATTTTGTATAATTCTCAGTTTATAGAGCTAGCAAGACCATCCAATCTCGCAACTTTTGGCTCTGACTACCCCGTAAGGGATAAAGACGTGATATCTGTATTAAGGAGCAATTAAGTAAATATATTCTTTAATTTATGGTTAATCCATTTTGATGATGTTTCCCTACTTCACTCGGCTAAATAAATATGTACATCCAAAATTTTTATTATTATATAATACTAACTGACCCGTGCCCACTTCGTTGGACCTTAAAATATAGCATATAGCACTCCTAAATAGTGTAGCTTTATGAATAAAAATAATTTTCCTGAGCGGTTCAGTATTTCCGAAGATTAGCCCGTACAATCAAACAAAGAATCAATCAATCAAAGTTACAAACTTTACCTCTTTATAATATTAGTGCAGACTATTGAGGCAATAATACGATTTTCCTCAACAGTCGGACTATTTATTTTATATATAGATTTCTTTAATATGTACCTATTGAGACGTGTGGTTATGCATTAAACGCTGTGTACACAATAGGTACCTATTCATATTTATCTTAAACCAATTACCTACGTAATATTTTATTTGCTATTCAAAGTTTGACATCACAATGAATAAATAACGAAATTTCAAAAACATTATCATATAAATTAATCATCCAGAAATTCTTAAAAATAGGTGGAGTAATGGAAAATATCTTCATAATATCTATACTTACATATAATAAAATTATAACCGAGCTGTCTGTACATGGGAAATTTTGTAAAAAAACATACATAGGGGCTCTTTATAGGACCTATAGAAGCCAAAACGATTGCTTTTAGAATTTTTGTCTGTCTGTCTGTATGTTTGTACAAGCATCACACAAAAACTACCGAACAGATCTGTATAAAATTTGGCACAGCGATGGACTATGACCTAGGTTACAAGATAGGCTACTTTTTATCCCGGAAAATGTATTGTTTCCGAGGGATATAATTTATTGTAATTAAGCAAGGAGCTGACAAGATATTATAGTATCTATTGGTCGGACGAAGTCGTGGGCTAGTTTAAAATATATACATTGTGTATTGCATAAGATGTAATTAAATTGTAATGATTGTTTTCCCCTTTTTAGTCAGTCATTAGCAATTGCAGTCAGGTTTTTTGAGTTTTTTTTTTAATAATTATATTTATTTTAGACTTTTTAGCATGAAATGTCTAATAAAAAAGCAAGATATGTATATATTTAGAATCGCTATTGAAGACCCTTCATTTTGATACCCCACTCGATGGGTTTGGAGGGAAAAAAAAATTTCATCCTCACCTTATGGCGTCATAAATTCGCCATTTTGCATTTTTTATATACCCAGTGTCACTCGCACTGTCATGACGAATCCAGTGATACCTCATATGTTTAAATCCTTCAAGCCGTTAAGGCCCTAGGAGGGAACATAGAAATCTACATACATACATACATACGCCCAAAAAACAAAACCCTCCTTCTGTCGCAGGCGGGTAAATCTATCTTCAACCTTCTATCATCAACCCCTATTTTTTAAAGAGCGATGTTAGTAATTTAATAAGTGAATGACAAACAAAGCTTATTATCTATACCTAGGTACTGAGTATTAAAGCTGAAAATATCCTTGAATAAATTGGAATCCTTGACTAGAGGAAAATGAAAATCGGAAATAAATGCGGGCGAAGCCGCGGGGTAAGCGTAAGTTGTTTTTTTTTTCTTCAAATAAATAGGTACTTACTATTTTCTCACGTGACACCGTGATATAAAGAATAGAATTTGGTTACAAATGAATTTTTTAAATTGCATTTTAAAAATGAGCATTTACTCATACATATTTATATAACATACATATGTATGTTTGTAACACATGCACAGACATAAACTAGTGCCAAAGATAAACTCTAAACTTTAGATAACTACTTATAAACGTTAGTAAGGTTATTTGCGGATTTACATGATATCATCATCATTATTTCTTTTGATGTGTGGAAGTGACGTGTTGTCTGTAAGTTATATGTACGTTATAGTTTAAAAAACCTATTTTAAAATACAAAGGATATAAGAAAGTGCTTATTGAAAGAAAAAAAGTCTTGAAATATGGAAGGAATAGAAAAACTGAGAATATTTCTTAAAATATTATATTATTATTACTGACTACAAAATTTTTTGAAAGATATAAAAAGCTTTCAGGAGGGCCTACCAAAATTTAAAACGAATGCTTCTAGTCGATCCATCTGAACCTAAATAAGGAAAGAAACGAGAAGACTGCATTCTACAGTACAGATATTTCTCCAGTATTCGAGAATAAACTGACTGTTAAAACCTGCTTTGACAAAAATTTGGTTATGACAAAATGCCTTGAAATGAAATGATTTATTTCCTTTTTCTTTTGATTTAATTACCAAGCGCTAAAGTTAAAATGATTCTTATAAAACAGTATACATACATTTTTGTAACTACGATGTATTAAAATACTATTTAAACTTCATCCTAATAATTAAATAAACAAAGTGTTCAGGCATTTCAATCATTTTATATTTTTAGAAACCCTCATTTTTAATATTTTTGTCTAAAAAATTACTTAAAGTAAGCGTCCTCCAATTTACATAATTTTATTAAACTTGCCATTATGAATATATAATATGTATTTAGAGCATATATGGTATGGAGAATAGGTGGTACCTGGGAAGAATTGGAAAGGAAAATTAGACTGCATTAAGTCAGCAACCACATGAAAGACACAATGCACAATGGGTCGAATCGAATTAACAATAAATGGTATATTGTTTATCAAATAACAACAAACTGTTAACATAAAATACAGAGTACAATATAGCAACTCTCAAAAAAAGTTTTCTGCAAGTTGTTTTTTTATTATTATACAAAGAATCCTGAATGACAGCGCATCTCACTCAATACCTTCGACACCAACTTTTATGATGATCATATTTTTGCCGGAAACGGCATCATTTAAAAGAATTCATCATTCATCCATTAGTCACAGAGTCAAAATATTTGTTGACTACATCTCGTAATTGCAGTGCTACAATCGGAAACTCGCTACGAAGCTACCGTAACACCCGCAATTTGTGTTCATTGTTCTACGGACGTAGTATTTATTTCCACCGATAATTGTGCCTACCCGCGCACTGAGGAGCTGTTTTCAAAACAGAGGACGATTCATGAAACTTATTGTTTCCGAGACTCATTGCAGCAGTTATAACAGGGCAACGATTCGCACTTCTCAGTAATGTCGGAATTCTGAATATTTACGGAAAGCACTTCACTCGTCCGTCGGTTTCGGAAAACGCGAGAAAATTTCACTGTCACCAGTGGACACTCACCTGGGTCATCAGGCGATCAGCGCCGGTACCCTCGTCATCCTTAAAATCAATGTCCGTGTTATAATTAGGCACTAAGTCTTTAAACTTGGGATCGTCCCTGGTGATGCGACCCTCGGCGGGGCCGCTGGCGAGCTTGTTGTTTTCACTAGTATTGGGCTCGTGCTGGCCGTTGACGAAGGGCTCAATGCGGCGCGTCGGCGGGCGGGTGTTAAAGCCGCGGCCCGGGCCGCACGCCGCCGCGGCACTCAGCCACAGAAGCACCAGCGACAGCCTCATCTCGCAGACATCACTGAACGCGCGCTCGTCGCACGACCACCGCGCGTCGCGAACTGATCGACACTGAGAGCCGGCTCACAACCCGCAGAGCGCTCCGTCCACCACCGCGGAGCTTGCATCCCTTGCCTGCCACCACCTCCGACCGTGCGGGCGTGCGCTACTTGCGCACCGTAACTATTTGCACTCTTGCGTTGCGCTTGCGATGCAATACCAAACAGCCTTAAAACAAAATCAAAGTTCTAAAATTTTATCAAGAATTTGAAAATATTAACTTTATTTTTGGATATACATATGTATACTGTGTAAAAAGTTATGTGCTCTGTAATTTTTACAGTGATTCTGTGTTAAATGTGTTTTTAAAATAAAAACATGTTTTATGACTATTTTGTATCATGTTTAAATTTAAAATATCTCATCATTTTCTACACATTGAACTTTTCAGAACTATCCTCAATTGTTAAGGGATGAACGAATGCATGTATGTACCTAAAGGGGCGAAAATGACTAGGCGAACGAAGCTGTGACCCATTTTTTTAACTCTTTTTTAACACTGAAGTATGATTTTCGCTTTCGTCGCAATAATAGTCACAAAATTTTAGCGCGATTTCATTTAGTTCAGTATTGTATTGAAACACAATTAGAACTTTGCTCCTAAGATTTATCTATATATGTAATATCCATGAGGTCAGTACTTTGTGAGTTATTGGGTTGTTATTTATTTATTTATATATACTATTTTTTAATCATTGTATTCTTACATAGTTAAAAGTACCTATTTATAGGTACATGTTTATTCCTCGTGTCATGTTATTAATATTAATCTTGTACCGAAAACCACAAGGCTTGTTATTTGCTCCCATTATTCACTTTCGTAATTTGTTAAACACGATCGTATTTCAAAGGGCAAGTTAGTACATATAGTTTATTTTTATTATTAGGTCCTTACATATGAAATTGGCGTTTGGTATGGGAGGATCAAAAAGTCTAATATGTAAATAGCTGTATAAGAATTCCTAGCCAAAGGGGGGGATAAATTTGTGATTCATGTGACCAATACGACAAAACACTAATTTCATAAGGAAGGATCCTCATATTTTAATGATCTGTGGAAGGCCCTAATATTTACTGTAACTACTTATCGAAATATTAATTCCAATTTGGGGTCATATGTGCTGTGCAAAAAAGGAATTCTTTAAAAAATCAGCACAGCATCAAAGCATAAATTATCAATAAGTCCTCCATTCAAGTCTCACGAAACGACTCGTAGCTCTGTCTGACATCCACATAAAACTGCAACTACAATAAATTTTAATAAAACAACTTTTTCAAAATAACCTTTCTAAAACTGATAAAATATATACAATACCAACTTTTTCACGTAAGCGTACATCTTTAGCTGTATAGAAAAGCAATTACATCTTTAGGTGTGGGACTTAATTAAGTAATTTAAAAACGTGGCTAGATGTATCGCTCACCCAAAACAGGCTGCTAAAATAAAGACGGAAAAATTTGCTTTTTGCTAGTAAGTACTTATAAAAAATACAATATCGGTTAAAAATTACATGTTTCAAGTCTCATCTAGTCTGACAAGTTATCAATGGAGGCAAACCAACCACAAAGTGGGCCGAACACGACACCCAATGACAAAAGACTCTGTAATCATCTCTTCATTACGTGATTATCATCAGGATAAGAGCAGGCTGGCAGCCTTCCACTCACATTAGCCAACAGCTTTAATTAAAATTTAAATTCATACCATTTTAGATGAATTTTGACATATTTGCATGCATAAATACCAACTTTTTTTTATTAGTTGTAAAATATCATTAATTTTTATTTAGAAGTCTTCGTAAGTACTTATATCATTATTTCAAAATCTGACTGCCTCTGTGGTCCAGTGGTCAAGGCCTTGTGATCCAAAGATCGTGGGCTCAAATTCTGCTTGAGGTAACTTTGTGAAAAAAGTCATTTCTAGTCTGGTTAAGATATTGCAGGCTCCAATCACCTAATTATTCGAAAAGAAAGATGAATCCGTAATTCGAAAGGCGCATTAGGCTTAGCGTCCCGAACACCATCTAGCGTCTATATAAACCTATCTTAGGATTGGTTCTAGTTTACCATTTAGGTTGCGGAGGTCGGATGATAGTCGCTCTGTTTAGGCAGCGGACCCCGGGCTCTGAAGGGTCACAGGATCACGTCACCG
Source organism: Cactoblastis cactorum (assembly GCA_020352625.1). Taxonomy (NCBI): domain Eukaryota; kingdom Metazoa; phylum Arthropoda; class Insecta; order Lepidoptera; family Pyralidae; genus Cactoblastis; species Cactoblastis cactorum. The sequence continues at coordinate 18,915 of JADGIL010003380.1, forward strand.
CGTCTAAGGATGCAACCAGGATACTTAACGCACGGATAAGTTTTAAGTTTCCAGAATCTGATAAGGGTATTACGAAATATACATATATAAAATGACAAAATTACTAACATTCACTAATATATAGCACTAGTTTTCATATGAAAATCTAAATTTAAGCGAAGAAAAGACACCATTAAATCCACCGTAACAATTGATAATAGAAATCGTAATAGGTCAATATGAATTATATCCATAAATAGAAAATTCATTTGCACATTTGCATAACAGAGAATGCGTATTTAGGACAATTTGTACGCAATCCATACAACCAAATTGTGTATCTACTGCATAAACAGTCCATAACTCATATAACTACAGTCTTTGTTTTCCTTCCGACATCAGCTCTCAGAGCTATTTGTTATCATTCATCTTCATAGTTCAAATGACACATTTGTGAATGGATAGTTAAGAGTAAACGAGAACAAAACGGGAAAATCGACATCTATACTTATAATAAAATTGTAACTGAGCTATGTCTGTACGCGGAAGATATTTAAGAAAAAAATATACAGGGGCTCTCTATAGGACCTAT